>SJXQ01004613.1:15778-102365 GCA_006408695.1 Aepyceros melampus | reverse complement strand
GAAGAATTGATGCTTTTGAACTGTGGTGTTGGAGAAGACTCTTGAGAGTCCCTTGGACTGCAAGGAGATCCAACCAGTCCATTCTGAAGGAGATCAACCCTGGGATTTCTTTGGAAGGAATGATGCTAAAGCTGAAGCTCCAATACTTTGGCCACCTCATGTGAAGAGCTGACCCATTGGAAAAGACTCTGATGCTGGGAGGGATTGAGGGCAGGAGGAAAAGGGGACAACCGAGGATGAGATGGCTGGATGGCATCACGGACTCAATGGTCGTGAGTCTGAGTGAACTCCAGGAGTTGGTGATGGACAGGGAGGCCTGGCGTGCTGCAATTCGTGGGGTCGCAAAGAGTTGGACACGACTGAGAGACTGAACTGAACTGAACTTAGTAGTGAAGTCTCATTTCCTGCAATTGTGTGGAGCTCCTGCAGTCTCATGAGACTCTTGAAATCAAACTCCACTGGCCTTCAAAGCCAAATGCTCTGGGTGTTCTTATTCCCAGTGCTGGACCCCTGGGCCAAGGGGCCTGATGTGGGGCTTAGAATTCTCAGTTCTGTCTTAGAAACTTTGTAATGTAATTATTCTCAGTTTGTGTGTTGCCCTCCTAGAGGATATGGAATTTGGTTTCATCTATCTGCCCTTCCTATCCATGTTGTTGTGGTTCCTTCTTTATGTCTTTTCTGGTAGGTTCCAGTCTTTTTTACCAATGGTTGTTCTGCAGATAGTTGTGATTTTAATATGCTTATGAGAGGAGAGGAGCTTGGGGTTTATCTACTCCACCATCTTGGACACTCTCAGGATTAGGAATACATTACTAATACAGGGTACAATATGGGTCAATTTAAAAATAATTATATTGGATACAAGAAGCTGGGCAAAAAAAGTACATGCTGTAAGTTCCTAATTATATTAATTTTCAAAATTCTAAGGGTACATATGGGAAAGATTAAAAGATGATACTAGGAAATAGCTGAGTATAGTAGTTATGCTGATGGCCATCATAGTTTTAGTTATAGTTTTGCAAGTATATACTTGCAAAAGAGTTGTATAGATCAACACTTTTATATGTTAATTCTATTTCAACAAATATGGTAAAATAAAAGTGTCTGTACTATTGATATTCAATATTGAGCTTTTATTAATACATGGTGATTATTTTTAGGATGTTTTATAATTAAATGCTCTGATTTTGCCAGTTCTTTGTAAGAAATATTTATTTTACCATGTTGTAGTTTTTATTTTCTATTGGAGGACAGTGAATATTAAAATGTAAATATCCATGTTTATAAAATACAAATACATTTCAGAGAGATATATATAAATATATGGTTCACTTATTCTTTATAGTTATGCTGATGGCCATCATAGTTTTAGTTATAGTTTTGCAAGTATATACTTGCAAAAGAGTTGTATAGATCAACACTTTTATATGTTAATTCTATTTCAACAAATATGGTAAAATAAAAGTGTCTGTACTATTGATATTCAATATTGAGCTTTTATTAATACATGGTGATTATTTTTAGGATGTTTTATAATTAAATGCTCTGATTTTGCCAGTTCTTTGTAAGAAATATTTATTTTACCATGTTGTAGTTTTTATTTTCTATTGGAGGACAGTGAATATTAAAATGTAAATATCCATGTTTATAAAATACAAATACATTTCAGAGAGATATATATAAATATATGGTTCACTTATTCTTTAATAACAGAATCAATAAATATCTTTTTTTATCAAGTAGAGAAAAATTAAAGGCTTACTTCAATTAAAGATTATAACTAATTATGTGGAAATAATATGGTTTAGAAAGCTGTTAAAGCAGAAAGAAAAAGAGGGCAATATGGGAGGAGAAAAGGTTATGATTATAATAGTAAAAAATGAATGAAAAGTAAGAGCTAGATTCACAAATGCAAATACAAATACATGCATATACACAAACATAATTATATACAGCCTCATAAAAGAAATATACAGAATCTGACAGACGCACAATGCCTCATCAATGTATGCAAATAAGAAAATAATAGAAAGATGTTTGAACCTTCCTTTGGTACCCATTAGGATTTTAGAGCTAAACATTTTTAAAGCCAGGTTTTGTTATCACAACTGCAGGCATGCGGATTATAACTGCAATTATTTTCCCCGTGAGCCACAAATATTTTCTTCTCCTTATGTCTCTATTGTTTGGCAAATAGCAGGTTTGCATTTAACTTAAATTTTAGGAGATTTAACATCTAATCGCCAGACAGAGAAAAAGATTATGTTTTAAGCCATTAAAAATTTAGATTTTTCGCTATATAGCACTGCTTTGAGTCCTATTTTTCAGTTTTATACAGAAATTTTTTTTTTAATCAGTTCTAAAGTAAGAAAATACTTAAAGTTTACTTTGTTCAGTTGGATCATTGGGGTATTTTTGTGTTTGCATATCTGTGTTGTTCCATTTTTAAAAAATTGTTTATTTTAGTGAGGTGTAATGGGGTTGTGATTATGTCTCAGATCTACTGTGCCCTAACTCTCTTCTGTTGGAGAAGGGAATGGCAACCCACTCCAGTATTCTTGCCTGGGAAATTCCATGGACAGAGAAACCTGGCAGACTACAGTCCATGGGATCACAAAGAGTCGGACACGACTGAGCAACCAACAACAACTCTCTTCTGTACTTGCAGATGTCCAGGGATTCATTCTCTTTTCTTTGCTCTTACTGTTTCTTTCTCAGAATTAATATACAGAGCTTTTCTAGTTTATCCTCATGTAACCATTTCAAGTCAGAATTTTTTGCTTTGTTTATTTTCCAATCTGCATTTTAAATAGAAGATGGGAAAATTTGCACAGATGATTTGAGACACTCTTTAAAAATATTATATTTAAAGTTTTTCTGTGAGAGCAAGACATTACAATACTGCTTCCTCTGTTGTGCAAGTCTTCTCTTAACCTATTGATATAAAAAGTAATGCAGTTTTACATGTAAACTGAGTGTCATTTCCTCTATGAAATATGTTTTGACATCAAGCCCAGATTTTTAAAAAAAATACTATTTCTTTGTGCTTTTATTCTTATCACATATTACAGAGACACGTGTCCCTGACCCATTATATCAAAACTCTTTCAAAGTAAGACTTCGCATATGATACTTAAATCCCATGAGGCATGGAAAACATTTAGATAAAAAAATCTGTGAACGAATAAAATTCTCTCAGTTACACTATTTTTTCATAAAGAATGTACCACTGTTGTTCACTTTGTTGCATTTTGCCTGAAGCAATTATTATGCATTACTGCATATTAACTGTAAAAGAAACACTAATTTTTGCTAAGCAATTCTTTCCTGACTGAGCTTTTGAGAGGAGATATTCTAAATTGCTTTAGATATGAATTTATACTCCCATGTTTACTTACATGTGTTAGTTTATTGTACATCTAAGATTGAAAGTGGAAGTGAAAGTCTCTTTGTCATGTCTGACTCTTCACGACCCCATGGACTATACAGTCCATGGAATTCTCCAAGCCAGAAGCTTACAGTGAGTAGCCTTTCCCTTCTCTCAGGGGATCTGCCCAATCCAGGAATGAAACCCAGGTCTCCTACATTGCAGGTGAATTCTTTACCAGCTGAGCCACAGGGGAAGTCCAAGAATACTGGAGTGGGTAGCTTATTCCTTCTCCAGTGGATCTTCCCAACCCAAGAATGGAACCCAGCTCTCCTGCATTGCAGGCAAATTCTTTACCAACTGAGCTATCAGGAATTAAGAAGCAGGGAGGGAGGTTTAAGAGGGAGAAGGCATATGTATCAGTTCAGTGGCTCAGTCGTCTCCAACTCTTTGCAACCCCACGAATCACAGCACGCCAGGCCTCCCTGTCCATCACCAACCCTCAGAGTTCACTCAGATTCACATCCATTGAGCTGGTGATGCCATCCAGCCATCTCATCCTCTGTCGTCCCATTCTCCTCCTGCCCCTAATCCCTCCTAGCATCGGAGTCTTTTCCAATTAGTCAACTCTTCACATGAGGTAGCCAAAGTACTAGAGTTTCAGCTTTAGTATCATTCCTTCCAAAGAAATCCCAGGGTTGATCTCCTTCAGAATGGACTGGTTGGATCTCCTTGCAGTCCAACGGACTCTCAAGAGTCTTCTGCAATGGCCAATTCATGTTGATGTATGGCAAAAGCCATCACAATATCATAATTATCCTCCAATTAAAAATAAAAAAAGTTTTAAATGATAAAAAAAGAAACATTATGAATACTCACAATTGACTAATGATTAAAGTTCTGTTTGCTTTTCTCCTCTTTCCAATCTGAATTGGAAAATGTAAACATGTATGCATATGTATTGTGTGCATGTGTATATGCATATCTGCACATATATTAACATATACGCACAAAATATATTTATACTATTATATTAATATCGAGTAGTATATACTACTTATTTTATACTGTCTACATTATACATTAAGAAAATATTGTATGATTTAAAATGAATATATAATATATGGTATAGTACTACAAAAATGAAAGTGTTAGTTGCTCAGTCATGTCCAACTCTTTGAGACCCCAGGGAGTAGCCTGCCAGGCTCCTGTTTCCAAATAATTCTCCAGGAAAAAATACTGGAGTGGGAAGCCTTTCCATTCTATAGAGAATCTTCCCAACCCAGGTATTGAACACAGGTCTCCTATGCCAAAGGCAGGTTCTTTACTGTCTGACCTACCAGGGAAGCCCATATTGCTATATGTAATATTATTATTATAGTGTTTGTGTGTGTGTGTGTGTGCTCAGTCACTCAGTCATGTCCAACTCCGTAGCCTGCCAGGCTCCTCTGTCCATGAAATTTTACAGGCAAGAATCCTGGAGTGGATTGCCATTCCCTACTCCAGGTGATCTTCCCAACCCAGGGATTGAACCCATGTCTCTTGCATCTCCTGCACTGGCAGGCAGATTCTTTATCACTCTGTCACCTGGGGAACCCCATTATTCATTAGGAAATACAAATGAAAACCATAAAGAGATAGAATATATATTATATATCATATTATATTAGGTTGATGAGAGTGGGCACCTTTGTTTTGTTCCTGATCTTAGAGGAGAAACTGTCAAATATTCACCACTAAGTATAATGTTAGCTATGTGCTTGACATATATGTCCTTAATCATGTTGTGCTATCCTATTATACTCAATTTGTTGAGTATGTTACCACAAACGGATTTGAATGTCAGCTGCTTTTTCTGCATCTATTAAGATCATCATATGACTTTTTTTCTATCATTCTCTTAATGTGATATATCATATTTATTTATTGGTGGATGTTGAATCATACTTAGATCCCAGGGATAAGTCCTACTTGGTCATAGTGTTGATTCTATTAAGTGAAAATGACCAACCTAGACAGCATATTAAAAAGCAGAGACATTATATTGCCAAGAAAGTCTAGTCAAAGCTATGATTTTTCCAGTAGTCACGTATGGATGTGAGTCGGACTATAAAGAAAGCTGAGCACCAAAGAATTGATTGTTGTCTTTTGAACTGTGATGTTGGAGAAGACTCTTGAGAGTCCTTTGGGCTGCAAGGAGATCCAACCAGTCCATCCTAAAAGAAATCAGTCCTGAATTTTCATTGGAAGGACTGATGTTGAAGCTGAAACTCCAATACTTTGGCCACCTGATGCGAAGAACTGACTCACTGGAAAAGACACTGATGCTGGGAAAGATTGAGAGTGGGAGGAGAAGGGGATGACAGAAGATGAGATGGTTGGATGGCATCACCAAATTAATGGACATGGGTTTGAGTAAACTCTGGGAGTTGGTGATGGACAGGGAGGCCTGGAATGCTGCAGTTCATGTTGTTGCAAAGAGTCAGACATGACTGAATGACTAAACTGAACCGAACTGAATGTTAGTCACTTCCAGCTCTTTGTAACTCCATGGACTCTAGTCTGCCAGGCTCCTCTGTCTCTGAAATTCTTCAGGCAAGAACAGGGGAGTGGGTAGCCATTCTCTTTTCCAGAGGATCTTCCTGACCCAGAAACTGAACTTGGGTCTCCTGCATTGCAGGCATATTCTTTACCATCTCAGTTACCGGAGAAGCCCTTGATTCTATTAATGTACCATTCAATTCAGTCTGCTGAGTCTTAAATATTTGCATTTGTATCCATCAGGGATATTTTCTTTTCTTGTGTTTTTATCAGGCTTTGTTATCAGGGTAATGCTGGCCTCATAAAATGAGTATAGGAGCATTCCTCCTTATTCAAGTTTTTGGAAGAGCCTAAGGAGGATTGGCAGTAATTCTTTAAGTGTTTAGCAGTGTTCACCATAGAAACCATTTGTCCTGGGTATTTCTTTGTTGAGAGATTTTTAATTGCTGATTCAATTTGCTTACTGTTAAGGGATTGTTCATATTTTCTCTTTATTCATGATTTGTTCATATCTTAAAATATTAGTTAAATAACAATTCTGATATTTTCTTTTTTTGATCTGTGCTGGACTCTGTAAATACTGGCCTTTTCACTCATTTATCTGAAGAAAGTTGAAAGTTTAATTGGTGTCTGGCCTGTCCTTATAGCTACTTTCACATGCTGGGCAATGGCAAGTGTTCTATTGAAGTGATGGAGGCAATTGGTCCCACTTGGGCCCAGTTCACCTATCAGTAGAATTATAAGGCGTAAAAGCAAAAATCTGCACATTCTTTGGAATTGTATGCTCTGAAATAGAACATTGTCATTTATGCTATATCTATTGATTAAAACAAGTACCAATGCCAGTCTTGATTCAAAGGGTGGGAAAATATTGCTTCTCAATGGGAAAGCTGTAAAGACTGCCATCTGTTTTGCAAGCTATTACATTTTATCTCTGTATTTTTCTAATTTCTAATTCTATTCATCAACTTTAATATTTTCTATTGTCCCTTTTATTGTAACAAAACATTAGACACCTCTGACCTATTTGAACATTATCATCTCTAAACCTAACTCAGACATTGTTATAGTTCCCTCCTCTGTTGCTAGTAAGAATCTCCTGCTGCCATCACCATGGTCCAAAAGAGCTTCATAAGTTTGATTAGATCAGACATGAAAGAGGGATCATTGAATTTAAGTGTGATTTTTCAGACCTTTTTACTTGCAGTATCATGAAGAAGGTGTGCAATGTTCAAATCTTTCTGAATAATATGAGAACAAACACATTTCATGGATTTATTTATTTTTATCTCCATTTATGTAGTTGCAAAAATTAAATAGATACCCTTCTCCTGCTTCTAGACATTAAAACATGGAACTGAACTTCATGTTCTTACTGAACTCACTAGACAAAATAACTCTACCAGAAGGTGGTCATTTTTCAACATATACTAAGTATAAAATTGGCATCTGCTTTCTGTCAAATAAATTTTTTATTATTTTGTTGTGTTCTTGGGTTTTCTGCTGTTGTTTTGAATTTTTAGTATCATTGCATTTCTCTATTCCCAAGTTAATGTAAAACTGTGTTTATATAAGTCAACTGGTAACTCTTAGGTCATTTCCCAAAGAGCTTTCTTCCCCATTATTATATTTCCTTAATAAATGCAAATTAAGTAATTATCTAGTTATATTTTTACTAGGCATTATTCATTTGAGAAACTGTGGCTTTATAGTGCAAAGGAAGCATTTTTTCCACCTTTGGCACTTTACAATAAACTCATTCTTATCTAAATTGATTGCTGTGGGATTAACTTGGAGTCATTAAAATATTGCTGTATTGACATTCACTAATGTTTTTAATTAGCAATTTCAAGTTCCAGTGTTTGGCATTAAATATGAGCAGATATATTTTATTATATCCCTATAGATATTTATTTGGTTTTGTTTATCTTTTGTGTATTTTTAATACTTATTTGACATGCTTTATGTTATATGTAAGCAGTCAATGTTTCAGTATATTCAGATTAGCCTGTCTTTTTAAAAGAATGATATAGTTGAAATTCAAAACCTCTCTGAACCAAATTAAGGTAAAATATATCTTTTTGTTTTGTTTTATTATTTTAAATAATTCAAAAAAAATCAGTTTGTCATAAATTTAAAAGATATACACTCCCACATAAATCAAAAATGTCTTACTCTTCAAAAATTGGTATATTTCAAAAGCCAGAGAGTTCTGCTCAAAGAGTTGAAACATTTGAATTTGGAATGCATGTACACATTGCAAAGTTATTCTCACGTGGCTTGAACACTTTTCTTTTTGGTAACTGTTATAATCATTGTGTTGCTTCTAAATTTCTGCAAAGGAACAACTTGAACAAGAAAGGACCAGTCATAAAAGTATAAGAGCCATCAGTTCATCATTATGAATGACAAGAGAAGATTATTAAGTTGATGTAATAACAATGACATTTCTCCTGCCAAATCCTCCATCTTCTAAATAATGTAAATTAGAGACTACATACTTTGGATTGTTTTGAATGTCTATCTTCTCTGCTAGTTATTAACTACATATTCCCTATGTAATCCAACTTCCTTGTATAAAATTAGCAAAACAATATTATACACTTATTCTGAGAAACAGACAGAATTAGACCCATACAGTGATATGGATATGCACAGTTGATGTTCATTACATACAGTATCATTTTTTACATTTTGTATATGCTTTCCATCAAGAATGGCAAAATGTCCTATAGCTCTGTAAAATATCAGAGCTTCATTTAAAAAAGGTAACTCTATCAATTCCTTTCAAAATGAGCATAACACAAAGTACATGATTATAAGAGAGCTTTCTTGGGTTATCATTTAAATATTTTCAGCTAGAGGCAAGTTTAGATAGCTGATGTTCAGTTACTCGGTTGTGTCTGAAATTTTGCGACCCCATGGATTGCAGCACACCAGGCTTCTTTGTCCTTCACAATCTCCCAGGGTTTACTCAAACTCATGTCCATTGAGTTAGCGATGGCATCCAGCCATCTCAACCTCTGTTGCCCCCTTCACCTCCTGCCCTCAATTTTTCCTGGCATCAAGGTCTTTTCCAATTAGGCAGCTCTTTGCATCAGGTGTCCAAAGTATTGGAGCTTCAGCTTCAGCAGTAGTTCTCCCAATGAATATCCAGTGTTGATTTCTTTTAAAATTGACTATTTTGATCTCTTCGCTGTCCAAGAAACTCTCAAGAGTCTTCTCCAGAACCACAGTGCAAAGGCATCAATTCTTTGGCTCTTTTCCTTCTTTATTGTCCAACTCTCACATCCGTATATGACATAGCTTTGACTATATGGACCTTTGTTGACAAAATTATGTCTCAGTTTGTTAATATGCTGTCTAGGTTTTTCATAGCTGTTCTTCCAAAGGGCAGGCATCTTTTAATTTCATGGCTGCAGTCACCATCCACAGTGATTTGGGACCCCAAGAAAAAATATTAATTGAATATTTTTAGTTTGAATATTTTAATATTTATTTCTGAATGATTGAATGTAACCTGGAAAAAATACAGCCTTGAAATGAACCCAGGGTTCATCACACTGATAACCTTGTAGTCTTTATAATCCTTTAGGATTTCAAGTCTACACTTAACCGGTCCTTTGCTCCTGTGTTCCTTCTGGTTGCGATGTTCTTCTTCACAGTATTTTCACTGCTGTCTCCCTCTATTCACTTATGGCTTTACTATCCTGACAATACTAACTAAAGGAAGAATCTTCTAGTCTTTTATCGTATCACCTTACATTCTCATTAATAGCATTCTTAAGAACAAGAAACTGTTTATGTATGAATGTTTAATATGTTTCTTTTTAAAATATGCAAAATTTTTGGAGGTTAAAACTCCAATTTTCTTTTCTACCCCCATAATTTCTGTATACAGAATAAAGTTTGATAAATAATATTCATTTGATATATGTTAACATGTGTTAACTGATAAACAGATGAGAGTTTTCTAATCTTCAATTTTTTAATTTGTTTATATTCTTTTTAGGCTTTTACTGTCTATGAATTGTTGACAGTATAGATCTGTGTGCTATTTATCTTGGAATCTGAATATCCAATTGACTATAACATATTTGTGCCCAACAATAAACACATGGCATATGTTTCTGTGCCTATTGAAGCTACATAAATGATGTGTAACTGTTCAGTTCTAAATGCAGAATAACATGAAATAGCATCAGACACCAACCACTTTAATAACTTTAAAAAATATATGGCATTGTAAATTTTAATGCATAAAATAGGAAGAATATTTTGAAAGTTTAAAATTGAGGATTTTACTTTTTATAAAGTCAACCTCAATGTGCATGATAAAGCATCTCTATTCAAACTTCATTTTTATGCTGGTAGGTGTGGATATAAAATGGATTGATACTTTTGAAAAGGAACTCCTAGAACTATTTTAGTTCTGTGTCCCATTACACTTCATCTTCTTTCTGCTTAGTTTTGAGCTCAAAATTTGATGCTGGCTCTTCCTGTATGAATATTAGAGTATCTAATAATTATAGTTTAATAAAATGAAACTCAAGGTGAGATTCATCAACTAGAGAAATGTAAGAGTTTTTCCATATAATTTAATAACAGCAAATGGTCTCTATAATCATTTCCATATAAAGCATCAAAAATGGCTTAACTGGGCTCATGCAGGTAGTTAAAAATATGCTCAGACAGATCATATGCAGTATAGCAATCTTTTATATTACATTTTACTATTTTGTATATAGTAAAATCTAGATGAGCTATTTGACATTTAGTATTTAACTTTTTTAGATTTGGACATAGAAACGTTGAAAGAGAGGGAAGATAGGAATATTTAGGCAATTTATACATATTAGACTTAGGACTGGCAATACCTAACCTTGCAAAGAATAGCTGTTAATATGACAATTAATATAGATAGAAGTGTTAATAATATTGCATACATTTCAGTAAGGTAATCAGTATATGTCACATATGAAGCTATCATTGAGGCAAGTCCTGAGCACATGTGAATTTTGAGAAGCAAATTTTCAAAAGGGTCTACTTTAGCAGTAGCCTTTAGTAGGAGAAAACTGATTTTCCATTAACCTTATTAGTGTAGGGGATGCTCAATGAGAATTTTAAAAATAAACATATTAAAAACATTAGAAGAAAATATATTTCCAATTAAATTTGAAATTAAATGGTACAATAGAACTGAGATTCTAGTGCTAGTTAGCTCACATAGGAACAGTGAACTTTGAAGAAGTGAAAGTAATTCAGTGAGCCTCAATTTCATGCCTGTAAAGTGACAAGAGCACTACTTTCACCTAAGCAATATGCTTAGGATTAATCTAAGATTATAAAAGTAAATTCTAGAGGATTATTCAATATTTTGCTTTCAACAGTTTATTGTAGGCCATATCAAGTGAAATAAGACATCAAAAATAAAATATATAAAAATTAGAAGGAAAATTAAAGCTCATTGTTTGCAGAGAATATATTTATGTAAATATAGTATTCATCAAACTATTGGAAACTGTGAGCAATATAGTAAACAAATTTAATATACAAACACCCCCCCCCAAAAAAAAAACCTCTGTCTTTTTAATCACTAGCAATGATGTGGAAGTGAATTTACATGTAATCTAGAAGAAGAAAACAAAATATCAGGACTGTATCCAAGAAATATGTATAAAACTTTTCAGTAAAATAGTAAAAGCATTCTTGAAAAAAATTAATCAATTGAGATATATGATATTAATTGATTATAGCACTCAGTATAAAGATGTCAATTTGTCCCAAATTAAATTATAGATTCAAGGGAATATCTCAAAAAAACAGATATTTTGTGGAAAATGACAAGCTTATTCTAAAACATATTGAAATACAAAATATTGATAATATTTATGACATTTTTGAATAACAGAATACTTACACAATCAGAAATCAAGGCCTACTTGAATCAATCATTAATATGACCAAGAAAGGGGTTCCCTGGTAGATCAGCTGGTAAAGAATCTACCTGGAATGCGAGAGACCTGAGTTTGATCCCTGGGTTGGGATGATGCCTTGGAGGAGGGCATGGCAACCTACTCCAGTTTTGTTGCCGGGAGAATCCTAATGGACAAATAGCCTGGCGGGCTACAGTCCATGGACTGGTAAAGTGTCAGACACTACCAAGCAACTAAGCACTGCATGCCCAAGAAATATTGGTTGAATAAGACATATTAATAGAAGAAATTAAAAGTAAAAATCTGCCAACACTTTGAAATTTTCTCCAATCATAGTGTCATATACTGTAGAATAACAAAAATGAACCAGATACTAGTATGGCACACTATTAGAGTATTTCTCAAAAATATATATTATTAAAAAATTTGATTAATACAAATATTCATGAAATGCATATTGAGCTAACATAAAGAATTGAATTGTGAAAGGAGACTCTTGTGAATTAATCATATTACTAATAATTTTAAGATTAAAAGATGTCAGTAAATAGTCGCACATCAGTCTTGTCTCCTCATGTCCTTTCTTTCATCATCCAAACATGGACTCTTTTACCTAGAGCAGATGATATTGCCAGTGAAGTACACAAATCATCTCACATATTGAGAAGCATCTAGGTTATGAGATATCTCTATTTAATACTCCTGGACAGTGTGCTTCTTGCTTCATATTCAATGAGGATATTTTCTTCATAAATCTCTAGTTTGAAGATTTACTTACCATCAATGATTATAAAGCAGGGTATGATACTATAAAGGGCTTCTCTAGTGGTACAGTAATAAAGAATTCACCTGCCAATGAAGGAGACATAAAAGACTCAGTTTCGATCCCTGGGTTGGGAGGATCCACTAGAGTAGGAAATGGCAACCCACTCCGTTTTTCTTGCCTGGAAAATTCCAGTGGGCAAGGCCTGGTGGGCTACAGTCCATAGGGTCTCAAAGAGTTGGACACAACTTAGCACACGTGATACTATAAGCGTTTCTTGGATAGGGACTCTCCTCCTAGCAATTACCATTATCTTTTTTACTGGTAGATGAACAATCAACATGCTTACATATATATTGATCAGGCTCCTTGCCTGCTTTCTTTTCCAAAGACCTTTTCAAAAAAACTAGGGTAATTGAGTAAATAATGGATAAGAAGTCAATTGCTTTTGCTTCTTTATAATACATTCATACATCTATGCATACCTACTAGTACATTTATGTGCTAATTTCTCTGGAAATTATGTGAAATTTTTTGAAGCTACATGAAATTTCTCTGGAAGGGCCCATAAAAAAATAGCAGCTGTGGTAGCTTCTGCTAAAAAAAAATATTGTGAATTGGCTGTTGATATGTAAGAGATTTTTTGTTTTTGTTTTTGTTTTTGACAGTACATCTTTCTTACCTTGTTGCTTTTGTACCATGTGTATTAATTAATATTTAGAAAATAATTTAATCTTTGGATTTGGAAAATTTTTTCTTTGAAAGTTATATCAAAACAAACAAAAGCTATTCGAGCAGCAAAGTTTATGATAACTGCATATGGATTGTGTATTGCTATGGTAATCATAAAGTTTTGCTGCTCACCTCTTATTTTAGGAAAGAATTTCTTCCACCTCAAGGAATAAAAATAGTAGGTTATTTCTGGCTGCAGTGTTTTCATGATCTACCTCAGCTGTCCAGGACAGCCCTCAGCTGATGGTTGACTAGGATAAGGCTTTCCATGCTTGTATATCTCAGCTGAATATGAAATTTCTCAGAAGAGCTATGCTTACTCTCGAATTCTCCATTGGTTTTATGAAGACTATCAAATTTGTGCCATAGTTGGTGATTCTCTTTGGCCTATTTCACTGCCTATCCACTTTCTTTTAAGGTTTCAGATTTAGTCTGGAGTTTTAATCTGAAAGCCTTTTCTGCATAACTATTCCTTCTTTCTTTTTTATCATTCATAATAAAATGATGGTATTTCTAATTCTCTCTCATTTCCTGCTTCCTAGAGATCCAAACTAACAAAACTGTTATGAGGAATGGTTCAAGCTGATAAGATGAGGATTTAGGAATGGATCTCTCAATACCTGACTGGTAGTGAAGACTCACGCTGTAAGGTATGTGTTGCATGCATATTCCTTGACACCAGATTGTGATCCAGTTATTTAAACTTTAACTAGGGTTGATTTAGTTATGTTCCAATGGAAAGGAATCTCCAAACTGTTAAAATTATTCAGTCATTCGAAAAGTAAAGGGTAGAGAATAAAATGCATAAGAACCACGGGATTTACTGATTGTTGTTATATTTCATTGATGTGCTATAGAGAGATAGTGAAAGTGTTTGGATAGTTAACCACATATATAAACTAAAAGTGAAGTACAAAAGACTCTCTGTATTAACTTTCCCAGGGCCCTCTTTTGAAAGGGGGGGAAAAAATCTGAAGACTAAATCCAGGATTCATTAGTTGATGACCCTTAGCCTTAAAGACTATTTAATCTTCAGCCTGGCAGGTTTGCAATGCCAAATTCAGTGCCATTGTTGGAAAACCTAGAATTTTTATATCAGGAATATATAAGCTGATACTCTTGAAGACCAAAAATATCATGATCTCCCCCACTAGTGTTCCTCCCTTGTTAGAAGGAAATCAAACAGAGACAAGGAATGTGAAGTCAAGTGGGCCTTAGAAAGCATCACTACAAACAAAGCTAGTGGAGGTGATGGAATTCCAGTTGAGCTGTTTCAAATCCTGAAAGATGATGCTGTGAAAGTGCTACACTCAATATGCCAGCAAATCTGGAAAACTCAGCAGTGGCCACAGGACTGGAAAAGGTCAGTNGGGGAGTGGGGGGGGGAGAGAAGAATTAAATCAACAAAATTAGAAATGAAAAGGAGAGGTTACAACAGACAATGCAGAAATACAAAGGATCATAAGAGACTCTTATGAACAACTATATGGCAATAAAATAGATAACCTGGAGGAAATGGACAGATTATTAGAAAGTTCAATCTTCTAAGACTGAACCAGGAAGAAAGAAAAATTATGAACATCCCAATTACAAGCACTGAAATTGAAGCTGTGATTGAAAGAAAAAAAAAAAAAACAAAACAAAACTTCCCAAAATCAAAAGCCCAGGACAAGATGGCTTCACAGAAGAATTTTATAAAGTACTTAGAAAAGAACTAATGTCTATCGTTTGAAAACTCTTTCAAAAAATTGCACAGGAAGGAACACTTTCAAATTCACTCTACATAGCCTAGTGGAGGTGATGGAATTCCAACTAAGCTATTTCAAATCCTGAAGATGATGCTGTGAAAGTGCTACACTCAATATGCCAGCTAATTTGGAAAACTCGGCAGTGGTCACAGGACTGGAAAAGGTCTGTTTTCATTTCAAACCCAAAGAAAGGCAGTACCAAAGAATGCTCAAACTACCACACGATTGCACTCATCTCACATGCTAGTAAAGTAATGCTCAAAATTCTCCAAACCATACTTTAGCAATATGTGAACTGTGAACTTCCAGATGTTCACGCTGGCTTTAGAAAAGGCAGAGGAACCAGAGATCAAATTGCCAACATCCGCTGGATCATGGAAAAAGCAAGAGAGTTCCTAAAGAAAAAAAAAAAAAACAAAACAAAACTTCCCAAAATCAAAAGCCCAGGACAAGATGGCTTCACAGAAGAATTTTATAAAGTACTTAGAAAAGAACTAATGTCTATCGTTTGAAAACTCTTTCAAAAAATTGCACAGGAAGGAACACTTTCAAATTCACTCTACATAGCCTAGTGGAGGTGATGGAATTCCAACTAAGCTATTTCAAATCCTGAAGATGATGCTGTGAAAGTGCTACACTCAATATGCCAGCTAATTTGGAAAACTCGGCAGTGGTCACAGGACTGGAAAAGGTCTGTTTTCATTTCAAACCCAAAGAAAGGCAGTACCAAAGAATGCTCAAACTACCACACGATTGCACTCATCTCACATGCTAGTAAAGTAATGCTCAAAATTCTCCAAACCATACTTTAGCAATATGTGAACTGTGAACTTCCAGATGTTCACGCTGGCTTTAGAAAAGGCAGAGGAACCAGAGATCAAATTGCCAACATCCGCTGGATCATGGAAAAAGCAAGAGAGTTCCAGAAAAACATCTATTTCTACTTCATAGACTATGCCAAAGTATTTGTCTGTGTGGATCACAATAAACTGTGAAGAATTCTGAAAGAGATGGGAATACCAGACCACCTGACCTGCCTCTTGAGAAACCAGTATGCAGGTCAGGAAGCAACAGTTAGAACTGGACATGGAACAACAGACTGGTTCCAAATAAGAAAAGGAGTGCATCAAGGCTGTACATTGACACCCTGCTTATTCAACTTCTATGCAGAGTACATCATGAGAAACGCTGGACTGGAAGAAGCACAAGCTGGAATCAAGATTGTCGGGAGAAATATCAATAACTTCAGATATGCAGATGATACCACCCTTATGGCAGAAAGTGAAGAGGAACTCAAAAGCCTCTTGATGAAAGTGAAAGAGGAGAGTGAAAAAATTGGCTTAAAGATCAACATGCAGAAAACGAAGATCATGCCATCTGGTCTCATCAGTTCATGGGAAATAGATGGGGAAACAGTGGAAACAGTGTCAGACTTTATTTTTTGGGCTCGAAAATCACTGCAGGTGGTGATTGCAGCCATGAAATTAAAAGACGCTTACTCCTTGGAAGGAAAGTTATGACCAACCTAGATGGCATATTCACAAGCAGAGACATTACTTTGCCAACATAGATCCATCTAGTCAAGGCTATGGTTTTTCCAGTGGTCATGTATGGATGTGAGAATTGGACTGTGAAGAAAGCTGAGCACCGAAGAATTGATGCTTTTGAACTGTGGTGTTGGAGAAGACTCTTGAGAGTCCCTTGGACTGCAAGGAGATCCAACCAGACCATTCTGAAGGAGATCAGCCCTGGGATTTCTTTGGAGGGAATGATGCTGAAGCATAAACTCCAGTACTTTGGTCACCTCATGCGAAGAGTTGACTCATTGGAAAAGACTCTGATGCTGGAAGGGATTGGGGGCAGGAAGAGAAGGGGATGACAGAGGGTGAGATGGCTGGATGACATCACCGACTCGATGGATGTGAGTTTGAGTGAACTCTGGGAGTTGGTGATGGACAGGGAGGCCTGGCATGCTGCAGTTCATGGGGTTGCAAAGTGTGAGGTATGATTAAGTGATTGAACTGAAATGAACTGAGCCACCATCACCCTGATACCAAAATTAGATAAAAACAACACAAAAACGAAACCTATAGGCTAATATCACTAATAAACATAGATAAAAAAATCCTCAACAAAATTTTACCAAACAGAATTCAGCAACACATCAAAAAGCTCATATACAATGATCAAGTTAGGTTATTCCAGGGATGCAAGAATTCTTTAATATATAGAAATCATCAATGTGATACATAGTATTAACAAATTGAAAGATAAAAACCATATGATCATCTAAGTCAATGCAGAAAAAAATTTGACAAAACTCAGCACCTATTTATCATTCAGTTCAGTTCAGTTCAGTCGCTCAGTCATGTCTGACTGTTAGCGACACCATGAAATTCAGCACACCAGGCCTCCCTGTCCATCACCAACTCCTGGAGTTCACCCAAATTCATGTGCATCAAGTCGGTGATGCCATCCAGCCATCTCATCCTCTGTCATCCCCTTCTCTTCCTGCCCCCAATCCCTCCCAGCATCAGAGTATTTTCCAATGAGTCAACTCTTTGCATGAGTTGGCCAAAGTACTGGAGTTTCAGCTTTAGCATCAATCCTTCCAGTGAACACCCAGGATTGGTCTCTTTTAGGATGGACTGGTTGGATCTCCTTGTTGTTCAGGGGACTCTCAAGAGTCTTCTCCAACACCACAGTTCAAAAGCATCAATTCTTTCACACTCAGCTTTTGTCACAGTCCAACTCTCATATTCATACATGACCACTGGAAAAACCATAGCCTTGGCTAGGAGGACCGTTTTTGGCAAAGTAATATCTCTGCTTTTTAATGTGCTATCTAGGTTGGTAATAACTTTCCTTCCAAGGAGTAAGCATCTTTTAATTTTATGGCTACAATCACCATCTGCATGATTTGGGAGCCCCAAAAAATAATGTTTGACAATGTTTCCACTGTTTACTCCTCTAGTTTCCATTTAGTGATGGGACCAAATTCCATGATCTTAGTTTTCTGAATGTTGAGCTTTAAGCCAATTTTTTCACTTTCCACTTTCACTTTCATCAAGAGGCTTTTTAGTTCCTCTTCACTTTCTGCCATAAGGATGGTGTCATTTGCATATCTGAGGTTATAGATATTTCTCCTGGCAATCTTGATTGCAGCCTGTGCTTCTTCCAGCCCAGCGTTTCTCATGATGTACTTTGTTGCTGCTGCTGCTAAGTAGCTTCAGTCGTGTCTGACTCTATGTGACCCCATAGACAGCAGCCCACCAGGCTCCCCCGTCCCTGGGATTCTCCAGGCAAGAACACTGGAGTGGGTTGCCATTTCCTTCTCCAGATGTACTCTGCATATAAGTTGAATAAGCAGGGTGACAATATACAGCCTTTATGTACTCCTTTTCCTATTGGGAACCAGTCTGTTGTTCCGTGTCCAGTTCTAACTGTTGCTTCCTGACCTGCATACAGGTTTCTCAAGAGGCAGGTCAGGTGGTCTGGTATACCCATCTCTCAGAATTTTCCACAGTTTATTGTGATCCNGGTGACAATATACAGCCTTTATGTACTCCTTTTCCTATTGGGAACCAGTCTGTTGTTCCGTGTCCAGTTCTAACTGTTGCTTCCTGACCTGCATACAGGTTTCTCAAGAGGCAGGTCAGGTGGTCTGGTATACCCATCTCTCAGAATTTTCCACAGTTTATTGTGATCCACACAGTCAAAGGCTTTGACATGACTATGAAGCAGAAATAGATGTTTTTCTGGAACTCTCTTTCTTTTCGATGATCCAGCGGATGTTGGCAATTTGATCTCTGGTTCCTCTTCCTTTTCTAAAACCAGCTTGAACATCTGGAATTCCACGGTTCACATATTGCTCAAGCCTGGCTTCGAGAATTTTTAACGTTACTTTACTAATGTATGAGATGAGTGCAAATGTGCGGTAGTTTGAGCATTCTTTGGCATTGCCTTTCTTTGAGATTGGAATGAAAACTGACCTTTTCCAGTCCTGTGACCACTGTTGAATTTTCTAAATTAAATTTTTCAATAAATGGGTACAGAAAGAACCTACCTCAACATAGTGAAGGCCATATATGATAAGCCTATAGCATACTTTATTCTCAATGGTGAAAAACTGAAAGCATTCACCCTTAGATCATGAACAACACAAGGGTGTCCACTTTTACCACTATTCTTCAGCATAGTTCTGGAAGTCCTAGCTACGACAATCAGTGAAGAAAAAGAAAACGAAGGAATCCAGACTGAAAAAGGAGAGTAAAGCTCTCACTGTTTGCAGAGGACATGGTACTATGCATAGAAAATCCTTAAGATAGTATCAGAAATTTACTAGAGCTAATCAATGAATAAGCAAAGTTGCAGTATACAAAATCAATACACAGAAATCACTTGCATTTCTACTAACAATACTAACATTTCTACTAACATTCATACTAACAATGAAAAATCAGAAAGGGCAATTAAAGAATCAATCCCATTCACCATTGTAAGAAAAAGAATTAAATATCTAGGGATAAACTTGACTAAGAAGACAAAAGAACTGTACACAGAAAATTATAAGACACTAATGAAATAAATAAAAAATTACATAAACAGATGGAGAGATATTCCATGTTCCTGGGTAGGAAGAATCAATATTGTGAAAATGAATATACTACCCAATGCAATCTACAGATTCAATGTGATCTCTATTAAATTACCAATGACATTTTTCACAGAACTAGAACAAAAATTTTCACAATTCACATGGAAACACAAGACTCAAATTGCCAAAGCAGTCTTGAGAAAGAAGAATGGACCTGGAGAAATCAAATTTCCTGACTTTAGATTATACTACAAAGCTGTAGTCATCAAGACAGTATGGTATGGCACAAAAACAGAAATATAGACCCATGGAACAAGATAGAAAGCCAAGAAATACACCCATGCACCTATAAGTACCTTATTTTTTACAAAGCAGGCAAGAATATACAATGGTGCAAAGACAGCCTCTTTAATAAATGGTGCTGGGAAAACTGACAGCTACATATAAAAGAATGAAATTAGAACCTTTCCTAATACCATACACAAAGATAAACTCAAAATGGATTAAAGATCTAAATGTAAGACCGGAAACTATAAAACTCTTAGAGGAAAACATAGAACACTCAATGACATAAATCAAAGCAAGGTCCTCTATGACCCACCCCCTAGAGTAATGGAAATAAAAACAAACATAAATAAAGTTTTTGCACAGCAAAAGAAACTATAAGCAAGGTGAAAAGAAAACCTTCAGAATGGGAGAAAATAATAGCAAATGAAACAACTGACATAGGATTTATTTCCAAATTATACAAACAGCTGATACAATTCAATGCCATAAAAACAAACAACGAAATCAAAAAGTGGGGAAAAGACCTAAATAGACATTTCACCAAAGAGGACGTGCAGATGGCTAACAAACACATGAAAAGATGCTCAACACTGCTCATTACTAGAGAAACACAAATCAAAACTACAGTGAGATATCACTTCACACGGGTCAGAATGTCCCTGTTCAAAAAGCCTACAAGCAATAATGCTGGAGAGGGTGTGGAGAAAAGGGAACACTCTTGCACTGTGGGTGATAATGCAAATTGATACAGCCACTATGGAAGACTGTATGGAGATTCCTTAAAAACTAGGAATAAAACCACCATATGACCCAGCAATCCCACTCCTAGGCATATACCCTGAAGAAAACAAAATGAAAGAGACATGTATCCCATTGTTCATTGCAGCACTATTTGGAATAGCTAGAGATGGAAGCAACCTAAATGTCCACTGACAGATGAATGGATAAAAAAAGTGTGGTATATATATATACAATGGAATATTACTCAACCATGAAAAGGAACACATTTGAATCAGTTCTAATCAGGTGGATGAACCTAGAAACTATTATACCAAGTGAAGTGAGTCAGAAAGATAAAGATAAATATATATTCTAACACATATATACAGAATCTAGAAAGATATTACTGAAGAATTTATTTACAGGGCAACAATGGAGAAACAGACATAGAGAATAGACTTATGGACATGGGGAGAGGGGAAGAGAGGGTGAGATGTATGGAAAGAGTAACATGGAAACTTACATTACTATACATAAAATAAACAGCCAATGGGACTTTGCTGTATGGCTCAGTAAACTAAAATGGGGTTCTGTATCAACCTTGAGGGGTGGGATAGGGAGGAAGATAGGGTTGGAGTTTCAAAAGGGAGGGAGTATATGTATACCTATGGATGATTCATGTTGAGGTTTGACAGAAAACAGCAAAATTCTGTAAAGCAAGTATCCTTCAATTAAATTAATTAAAACATAGAAAAATTTAGTAAAACAAGCAATAACAAATTAAAATCAAATACTCCAATATATCTAACACAAAATAATACGGTAATAGAACAACAGAGAAACAGAAAGCACAAAAAGCTTACAGAAAACAAGTAGCAAAGTTTTAAGTATAAATCAACTAGTAATTTTATTAAATGTAGATAAAATACAAACTAGAGTAAAAGGTAAACATTGAAAGAGAAGATGAAAAAAAAAACACAATCCAGCTACAATACTACCCTCAAGAGATACATTTTAGATTCAGGATTACAAATTGGTTGAAAGAAAAAATGGTGGAAAAAGATAAAAACATAAACATTACACAAAAGATAAATGGTACAGAGGCTGTAATTGTATCAGACGAAATGGATGTTAAAATAAAATTGCTGCAGGAGTCAAATATTTTATAATGATGAAATGGTTTAGTTGTTGTTTAGCCACTAAGTCGGTCCAAACCTTTGCGACCCCATGGACTGCAGCATTCCAGGTTCCCTGTCCTTTGCTGTCCCCCGGAGTTTGCTTAGATTAATATCCACCAAGCCAGTGATGCTATCTAACCATCTCATCCTCTATCACCCTCTTCTTCTTTTGCCTTCAGTCTTTACAAACATTAGGGTCTTTTCCAATGAGTCAGCTCATCGATAGCCAAGTGATGTTTCTGTTTCTTAATATACTGTGACTAGGTTTGTCATAGCTTTGAAATGGCTGGGAGGACACAGTTATAAATATGTGTGCACTGGACCTAAATATATGAAACTGAAAAACTGAATGGAAAAATAGAGAATTTTAAAATAATAATATGAGACTTCATATCCAATTTAACATCTCAGAAGTAGATCAAGAGATATAAGACTTTTACAGTGCCACAAATCCTCTAGAACAGGAGAATACACATTATTCTCAAAGTAAACATAAAGCATTCTCCAACAGACATCATATTTAATGGTATAAAATATGTCACAATAGATGTTTAAGGATTGAAATCAAATAAATTATGTTGTCTGACCCCAATGGATTGAAGTTAGAAATCAATAACAGTAGAAACTTGCAAAATTCACAAATACACAGAAACTAAACCACACTGTAAAATAATAGTTGGTTGCAAATATGTCTGCTGCTGCTGCTAAGTTGCTTCAATTGTGTCTGAATCTATGCGACCCCATAGACGGCAGCCCACCAGGCTCCCCCGTCCCTGGGGTTCTCCAGGCAAGAACACTGGAGTGGGTTGCCATTTCCTTCTCCAATGTGTGAAAGTGAAAAGTGAATATGTCTAGATGGACTAAAGTCTGAACTGAAATTTGAAAGAGCAATTTCCAAAAACAAATTCTTTATTCATTGTTTAAATTAAATGTAGGGGTTGTACTGATTAAAATACTCAACTGTAAGAAACTGTTCTCTGTCCATGACACTGTTTGTAACTATTTCAAGTTATTGTAGGCAGAACAGCAACTGACAAAAATTCAATTCTTTTATTCTTCACCATTAGAGATAGTTATGCCTTTGTAATAATTTACTGTTTCTGTGGTGAATGATTAAGCTAAAAAATCTAGATTTCAGTCTTCAAGATGAAATACTTATTTTCCATTAGACGGTGTGGCCTTGCGTTCAGAAAACAGAATAAAATTATTGTTGAAATAAGTCTAGTTGGTGAATTTAGAGTGCTTATAGTTAGTGAAACATTTTCTCCACACCAAATATTTTCATTAAATGGACAATTTTTCACTTGTTTCCATACCTTATATTTACACAGAGAAATGAAACAGGCATTCCATGCTTAGTAAAAAAGTGCCTTTTTTAAAAATTAGTTATATATATGAACTATTTTGTGCTTATTGGAAGACATTCAGCAAATGAGTGGTGGTGTAGTTTCAAGAGACGTTTTTTCCTCTCTTTTAGTTTTAATCTTTTTTTTTTTTCCATTGAGGTAAAGAAAGTATAATGTCTACCTACAATAAAGGTAAAAAATACCACCTTTCAAATGTAGCATCAGTTCAGTTCAATTCAGTTGCTCAGTCGTGTCTGACTCTTTGTGACACCATGAATCGCAGCACGCCAGGCCTCCCTGTCCATCACCAACTCCTGGGGTTCACTCAAACTCACATCCATCGAGTTGGTGGTGCCATTCAGCCATCTCATCCTCTGTCATCCCCTTCTCCTCCTGCCCCCAATCCCTCCCAGCATCAGGGTCTTTTCCAATGAGTCAACTTTTCTCATGAGGTGGCCAAAGTAACGGAGTTGCAGCCTTAACATCATTCCTTCCAGAGAACACCCAGGGCTGATCTCCTTTAGAATGGACTGGTTGGATCTCCTTGCACTCCAAGGGACTCTCAAGAGTGTTCTCCAACACCACAGTTCAAAAGCATCAATTCTTCAGTGCTGAGCTTTCTTCATGGTCCAACTCTCACATCCATACATGACCACTGGAAAAAGCATAGCCTTGACTAGATGGATCTTTGTTTGCAAAGTAATGTCTCTGCTTTTGAATATGCTATTAGGTTGGTCAAAACTTTTCTTCCAAGGAGTAAGTGTCTTTTAATTTCATGGCTGCAGTCACCATCTACAGTGATTTTGGAGCCCCCCAAAATAAAATCAGCAGTGGTTTCCACTGTTTCCCCATCTATTTGCCATGAAGTAATGGGACCAGATGTCATGATCTTCGTTTTCTGAATTGTACATAAAAAAACATATACACCTTATCTATAGCTTTCCCAGGAATACTTTGTTTCAATAAAATGTTTACTAATATTTTATTTTCTCCTAAAACTAGTCTATTCTGCTACAGATAGGCTTGCATTTTTATCTCTAATGAATTTTCATTTATTTTATTTTTGAATAAGAGTAAGCATATATATGGGTTTCTCTAGTAGCTCAGCATTAAAGAATTTGCCTGCCAATGCAAGAGCAGCAGGAGATGTGGTTTCCATCCATGAGTAGGTAAGATTCCCCTGGAGGAGCACATGACAACCCATCCAGTATTCTTGTCTGGAGATTCCCATAGGCTGAGGAGCCTGGTGGGCTACAGTCTGTGAGTTCGCAAAGAGTGGGACATGACTGAAGTGACTTAGCATGCATGTAAAATTATATATATGCACATACACACACATATATATAGGAGCATGTTTTATACATATACATGTGACCCTTGAACAATGTAGAGGCACTTACTGCCCCTCCCCTTGCAGTTGAAATTCTGAGTACTGCTATCCCTACCTGAAAAACTAACTGATAATGTCTCATTCACTGGCAGGAAGTTGATACACTGGATACAATCAAGATTCAAATCCTTGTTCTTTTGTTTCTACATATTGTGTTCTCAGATGAACATGAAATTTTCCTTATATACGATGAATTTAAAGATCTACAAAATGAAAATACAGGTACTACATATGTGGAAAAAAATCTGCTTATAAGTGAACACATTATGTTTAAACGTGTATTATTCAGGAATCATCTGATCTGCATATATAAGTATTAAGTCATTATACACACTCTTTCAGTATAACCATTTTTATTGTATTTTTATTCACTGTGATTTGGCAGAATGAATCTACTTCTTCAAATGAAAAAAAAAATCTCTTCTCCTTTATTGCCTATAATATTCATAAGTTATCACAGATTTACATATCTAGGGCTTCAGGAAGAAATACATAAATTAAAAAGGAAGATTGTAGTATCACTGATTGCTGGGCTTTGTTTTTAATAATCATATTTCCTTGGGAATGCTTTCTTCCTTCTACTCTTTTTTAAAGAATGAAGTGCCAGTTTCCAGCTTCCAGTTATCATGAGAATAGGTTTTTCTGTAAACTTCTGCAGTCTCATGGCAAACCTTTTGTTGTTGTTCAGTTGCTAAGTCATGTCTGACTTTTTGCTACCCTATGAACTGCAGCATGCCAGGCTTTTCTGTCCTTCACTGTCTCCCATAGTTTGCTCAAACTCATGTCCCTTGAATCATTGATGCCATCCAATCAACTCATCCTCTGCCACCCCATCTCCTCTTACCCTCAGTCTTTCCCAGCATCAGGGTCTTTTCCAATGAGTAGAAAATGAGTAGTAGATATTCTTCACATCAGGTACCCAAAGTATTGGAGCTTCAATTTCAGCATCAGTCCTTCTAATGGATATTCAGGGTTGATTTCTTTTAGGATTGACTGTTTTTATCTCCCTGCTGTCCAAGGGAATCTCAAGAGTCTTCTTCAGTACTACAGTTTGAAAGCATCAGCTCTTTAGCACTCAGCCTTTGGCACTTATGGTCCAGTTCTCATACCCATACCTGACTACTGGAAAAACCATAGTTTTGACTATACGGACGTTTCTCGGCAAAGTGATGCCTGTGAACTTCTGACCTACTAATACTTTTCTAACAACTCTATTAACTTGCCTTGTCTTTTTATGAGCTCAACCCATACTACTTGAACATATCTTCTCTCTAAACAACTATATATTTAATCAGTGAATATATGCATTTAAATGAGTGTAGCAGACATGAGAGGTTACATAAACAGTTTTAAATGCATGAGTAAATAGATGAATACCTTTGACTGAGTTTGTTTAAACTTAGTAGCACATTCCAACCTCTATAAGAAACTTAAATATTCTTCTCTTTCTACTCCCAGGCAGAGTTTTATTGATCTTCATTACAGTCAAGATAGTTCACAGTTATTTCACATGGTTCCAGGAACAGAAACATGTAGCTTTAAAAAGTTGAAAGCTTAAATAATGGATGGCTCATTGGGAGTAATTTTGGATTATTTTTTTAAATTCTTTGGTTCCTTTATCTTTTTCAAAATCTCCACTTTGAGTCTTCTTCCTATATATGTCTTTGTAGTGTTTTTGTGTATGACTATATGTGTATGTATGCGTATGTGTTGTGTGTATGTGAATTCATGTTCCTTTTGTAGCTGGTGCTATAAAATGAGTCTGAGATTGCTATTATTTAGGAAAGACTGCACCCAGAAAAGTCTTAGAAGTTAGCTTGGGAAATGTCCCATAAACACTTTCTCTCCTTAGTTGTAGTTTTTGAATCTGTTTTTTAATATGTTTCTTATTCTAGGAAGTGGGCACAGAAAAACAAACAGAAGTCTGACCTAGAGCAGGGCACAAGAAAGCCACTTACCTGCCTTAGTCTAGTCTACTTAATTTTGCATCTTTTGAATAAAGTTATTAATGATCACAAGTGACCCAGCCTAACTCATCAAAGTCAGGGCCATACATAAGAGTGTGAGAATAAAAACACTAATAATAAAATTTTGGCATTGAGTTAGGGAACCTAGCAGAGTTGTCAACTTTGAAGGAAGTATCCAGATTTTTGATACTAGGTTCAGGACTTCCTCCCTTTCCTTTCTACCTGAAAGACACAGAAAGAATATACAATTAGGGAGAGTATAACCACTTCCATCACAAACTATATTCAAAACCTAATTTAAAGTATTTGTGTGAATGCATGAATATACTTGCTTTCAGGAACATCAAAGGATCCTGGCTCAAGAAGTATCTTTTTCCATGGTGTTTCTATGAAGCTGCACAGATCTTTTGCAAAAGAGAATTAAAGCTTTACAGTGCGGAAAAAATAAATTAAGTCTATTTCAATTCCTAAGTATACTGAAAAGGTTCTGAGCAATGTTTTTATTTTTATTATCTATTAATATGGAACAACAGACTGGTTCCAAATAGGAAAAGGAGTACGTCAAGGCTGTATATTGTCACCCTGCTTATTTAACTTATATGCAGAGTACATCATGAGAAATGCTGGACTGGAAGAAACACAAGCTGGAATCAAGATTGCTGGGAGAAATATCAATCACCTCAGATATGCAGATGACACCACCCTTATGGCAGAAAGTGAAGAGGAACTAAAGAGCCTCTTGAAGAAAGTCAAAGAGGAGAGTGAAAAAGTTGGCTTAAAGCTCAACACTGAGAAAATGAAGATCATGGCATATGGTCCCATCACTCATGGCAAATAGATGGGGAAACAGTGGAAACAGTGTCAGACTTTATTGTTTTGGGGCTCCAAAATCACTGCAGATGGTGACTGCAGCCATGAAATTAAAAGATGCTTACTGTTTGGAAGAAAAGTTATGACCAACCTAGATAGCATGTTCAAAAGCAGAGATATTACTTTGCTAACTAAGGTCCATCTAGTCAAGGCTATGCTTTTTCCAGTGGTCATGTATGAATGTGAGAGTTGGACTGTGAAGAAAGCTGAGTGCTGAAGAATTGATGCTTTTGAACTGTGGTGTTGGAGAAGACTCTTGAGAGTCTCTTGGACTGCAAGGAGATCCAACTAGTCCATTCTGAAGGAGATCAGCCCTGGGATTTCTTTGGAAGGAATGATGCTAAAGCTGAAACTCCGTTACTTTGGCCACCTCATGCGAAGAGTTGACTCATTGGAAAAGACTCTGATGGTGGGAGGGATTGGGGGCAGGAGGAGAAGGGGATGACAGAGGATGAGATGGCTGGATGGCATCACTGTCTTGATGGACGTGAGTCTGAGTGAATTCTGGGAGTTGGTGATGGATAGGGAGGCCTGGCGTGCTGTGAATCATGGAGTCAGAAAGAGTCAGACACGACTGAATGACTGAAAGAACAGATGAGGTATTGAAAATGTAAATATATATAAAATTTATAGTCTATACTGATTTTATGAACTTTCTACCTGGAATAAGAAAATAAATCTGACACACAAAGTGATTCATAAATTATTTATTATGAGATCTGGGAAACATCCAAATCAACACTGTACAGAGAAGCTTCTTGCGATTAATTGAGCAGACAGATAACACACCCATTACTTACTGCTTTAAATCTTGTTGAAAGCTTATGACAATACAAGTCTTCTTTGTCATCTTGTCTCTTATAATATCTACTTGTCCCATACTGAGCCAGTTTCATCTTAAGCAACTACCAAAATCTGCACAAGTAATATATATTGCAGATTCTTAAAGTGAATGTCCAATTTACACGATATTTTCAAGGAAAGCAAATTATTTTCATAGGCAAGTGGAGAGATGGACAGACAGTTTATAAAGTATTAGCCTTGTCCCCATTTAGGAGCTAGTTCCTCTAATAACATTATAAGAGGAGTTTTGTCTTACTGTTCTTTCTTCTGGACAAGAACTGTTAGTACTTTTGCTACACAACACTGTTAATTTGGTTGCTTTCATTTCCTTTAACTTAAAAAAAATATTTATAATTTTTGGTCATACCATGGGGCTTGTAGAATCTTAGTTGCCTGATCAGGGATTGAACTCAGGACACAACAGCAAAAGTAATGAGTCCTAACTACTGAACTGCCAGGGAACTCCCAGCTATTCATTTCTTATTGCTTATATTCTATATTTGGAGAAGCAAATGGCAAGACCCTCTAGTTTTATTGCCTGGGAACTCCATGGACAGAGGAGACTGGTGGGGCTACTGTCCATGAAGTTCCAAAGAGTCAGACACAACTGAGCAAAATATCATGCACTTACTCTGTATTAAATATATCCTGAAAAGTTTTCAGACACATGTATGTACAGATTAAAGGATACAAGAACTGTTAGTACTTTTGCTACACAACACTGTTAATTTGGTTGCTTTCATTTCCTTTAACTTAAAAAAAATATTTATAATTTTTGGTCATACCATGGGGCTTGTAGAATCTTAGTTGCCTGATCAGGGATTGAACTCAGGACACAACAGCAAAAGTAATGAGTCCTAACTACTGAACTGCCAGGGAACTCCCAGCTATTCATTTCTTATTGCTTATATTCTATATTTGGAGAAGCAAATGGCAAGACCCTCTAGTTTTATTGCCTGGGAACTCCATGGACAGAGGAGACTGGTGGGGCTACTGTCCATGAAGTTCCAAAGAGTCAGACACAACTGAGCAAAATATCATGCACTTACTCTGTATTAAATATATCCTGAAAAGTTTTCAGACACATGTATGTACAGATTAAAGGAGATGTAAGAAAATGCATCTGCATGTTTATATTTATATATATATAAATAAATTTATATAAATATTTATATAAATATATATACACACACACATTCTAGGAATCAGCGAACTAAAATGGACTGGAATGGGTGAATTTAACTCAGATGACCATTGTATCTACTACTGTGGGCAGGAATCCCTTAGAAGAAATGGAGTAGCCATCATGGTCAAAAAAAGAGTCTGGAATGCAGTACTGGGATGAGATCTCAAAAAGGACAGAATGATCTCGTTAATTTCCAAGGCAAACCATTCAATATCATGTTAATCCAAGCCTATGCCCCAACCAGTAATGCTGAAGAAGCTAAAGCTGAATGCTTCTATAAAGACCTATATGAATGGTTCTGTAAAGACCTTTTAGAACTAACACCCATAAAAGATGTCCTTTTCATTGTAAGGGACTGGAATGCAAAAGTAGGAAGTCAATAAACACCTCCAGTTGGATATGGAATGAAGCAGAGTAAAGGCTAATAGAGTTTTGCCAAGAGAACACACTAGTTGTAGCAAACACTATGTTCCAACAACACAAGAAAAGACTATACATGGACATCCTCAGATGGTCAACACTGAAATCAGATTGATTATATTCTTTGCAGCCAAAGATGGAGAAGCTCTATGCAGTCAGCAAAAAAAAGACCAGGACCTAACTATGGCCCAAATCATGAACTCCTTATTGCCAAATTCAGACTTAAATTAAAGAAAGTAGGGAAACCACTAGACCATTCAGGTATGACCTAAATCAAATCCCCTATAATTATACAGTGGAAGTGAGAAATAGATTTAAGTGACTAGAGCTGATAGAGTGCCTGATGAACTAGAGACGGAAGTTCATGACATTGTAGAGAAGACAGGGAACAAGACCATTCCCATGGAAAAGAAATGCAAAAAAGTAAAATGGCTGTCTGGGGAGACCTTCGAAATAGCTGTGGAAAGAAGAGAAGCAAAAAGCAAAGGAGAAAAGGAAAGATATAAGCATCTGAATGAAAAGTTCCAAAGAATAGCAAGGAGAGATAAGAAAGCCTTCCACAGAGATCAATGCAAAGAAATAGAGGAAAACAACAGAATGGGAAAGACTAGAGATCTCTTCAAGAAGGTTAGAGATACCAAGGGAACATTTCCTGCAAAGATGGGCTCGATAAAGGACTGAAATGGTATGGATCTAACAGAAGCTGAAGATATTAAGAAGAGGTGGCAGGAATACACAGGAGAACTGTTCAAAAAAGAGCTTCATGACCAGATAATCACAATGGTGTATCACTCACCTAATGTTAAGTCAAGTGGGCCTTAGGAAGCATCACTACGAACAAAGCTAGTGAAAGTGATGGAATTCCAGTTGAGCTATTTCAAATCTTGAAAGATGATGCTATGAAAGTGCTGCACTCAATATGCCAACAAATTTGGAAACCTCAGCAGTGGCCACAGGACTGGAAAAAGTCAGTTTTCATTCCAATCCCAAAGAAAGGCAATGCCAAAGAATGATCAAACTACCACACAATTGAACTCATCTTACACGCTAGTAAGGTAATGCTCAAAATTCTCCAAGCCAGGCTTCAGCAATACGTGAACCGTGAACTTCCAGATGTTCAAGCTGGCTTTAGAAAAGGCAGAGGAACCAGAGGTCAAACTGCCAAACATCCGCTGGATCATGGAAAAAGCAAGCGAGTCCCAGAAAAACATCTATTTCTGCTTTATTGACTATGCCAAAGCCTTTGACTGTGTGGATCACAATAAATTGTGGAAAATTGTGAAAGAGATGGGAATACCAGACCACCTGACCTGCCTCTTGAGAAACCTATATGCAGGTCAGGAAGCAATAGTTAGAACTGGACATGGAACAACAGACTGGTTCCAAATAGGAAAAGGAGTACGTCAAGGCTGTATATTTCCCCCCTGCTTATTTAACTTCTATGCAGAGTACATCATGAGAAACATTGGGCTGGAAGAACCACAAGCTGGAATCAAGATTGCTGGGGGAAATATCAATAACCTCATATATGCTGATGACACCACGCTTATGGCAGAAAGTGAAGAGGAACTAAAAAGCCTCTTGATGAAAGTGAAAGAGGAGAGTGAAAAAGTTGGCTTAAAGCTCAACATTCAGAAAATGAAGATCATGGATCTGGTCCAATCACTTCTTGTGAAATAGATGGGGCAACAATGGAAACAGTGTCAGAATTTATTTTCGGGGGCTCCCAAATCACTGCAGATGGTGATTGCAGCCATGAAATTAAAAGACACTTACTCCTTTGAGGGAAAGTTATGACCAACCTAGATACATATTAAAAAGCACAGACATTACTTTGCCTACAAGGTCCGTCTAGTCAAGGCTATGGTTTTTACTGTGGTCATGTATGGATGTGAGAGTTGGACTGTGAAGAAAGCTGAGTGCCAAAGAATTGATGCTTTTGAACTGTGGTGTTGGAGAAGACTCTTGAGAGTGCCTTGGACTGCAAGGAGATCCAACCAGTCCATCCTAAAGGTGATCAGTCCTGGGTGTTCAGTGGAAGGACTGATGCTAAAGCTGAAACTCCAATACTTTGGCCACCTCATGCAAAGAGTTGACTCATTGGAAAGGTCCCTGATGCTGGGAGGGATTGGGGCCAGGAGGAGAAAAGGAAAACTGAGCATGAGATGGCTAAATGGCATCAGCGACTTGATGCACATGAGTTTGAGTGAACTCTGGGAGGTGGTTAAGGACAGGGAGTCCTGGCATGCTGTGATTCATCGGGTCGCAAAGAGTTGGACACAACTTAGTGACTGAACTGTACTGAACTGAACTGATACACACACACATATATATGTATATATATATTTGTCTCTGCTCCTGGTTCCTGTCATAAAACTTATATACCTTCATAATTTCCTAACTCATAAAAGTACTAGAATCATCTCTTGTTTTCATCTTTGGTCTTTGATGCTTTCCCCGACACTGTCTTCCTAAAACCCTTGTAAATTTGTAAGTGATAAGAGCTCTAGGAGTACCTTCTGTTCTCATGAGATACCTCTTGATGGGATCCTGGAATAGGCTTGTTACCAGAAAGATCAAGCAATGAATAGAAGCTTGCAATGTTCAGTCCTAACCTTTGTTTTCTGAAGAGGGAAGAAGGTCTAGAAGTGGCATCAATGATCCATCATACCTACTGATAACACCTCTGTAAAAATCACAAAAGTACAAGCTTCTGGGAGATTCTAGGTTGATGAACACATCCATGGTTGGGAGGGTTCTCATCTTCATGGAACCATCCTGAGATTGGAGCACTCCAAGATTTCACACTATGTATCTCTTCAACTGGATGTCATCTGTATCCTTTACCATATGCTTAGTAAACTGATAACCTTGTGGTTTCCTGGAGTCTGTGAACCACTCTAGTGAATTAGTCAAATCTGAGAAGGGGTTTTGGGGACCTGAGATTTATAGCCAATTGGTCACAAACACAGCTGGCAAGTTGAACTGGAATTGGCCTATGAAGTGGGGTGGAAACAGGCTTGCTCTCTCCATGTTAGATAGTGTCATAATTGACACTAGTGTTGGAAATAAATGCTTGTAGGGGAAAATCTCCACACATTTACTGTCAGGAGTGTTGGCAATCTGGTAGTAGTGGGAAATGAAGAAATGCAGGTGAAAACCTGACTTTTCCTAACATGAGTGGGAAGAGATTGTGAGAAAGGCAGTCTTTCCCTTTATACCTTCACTTAAGTCTAACAGGAAAACACAGGATTATCAAACGTCTTTGAACAGTTGAGGTAGTTCAAGAAAAGTAGAATGACAAATAGGAAAATTAGATATTTATATATCTATTATCAATATACAACCTTCTAATAAACATGTAGGCAAAATATTAAGAGGAGAATGATGGACCCTAAGAGTATGAATCCTTTTGAATAAACCCCAGTTCTTATCCTTGCACCCCTTTTAAGTTTCTAGTATCTCCCAAGAAATTATCAGTACCCTCAAATGTCAGTGATGTACCTCTCTCTTTTCTATCCCTTCCCACAGAGACCACTCTCCTCTGGGATTCATCTTTTCTTTCCTATTTTAAAAGCATAGAAGTTGAATTTCAACTCTGACAATTCAAGAACACAAGAAAAGTTAGGAGTCAGTTTTGATATCCTAATACATAGTCCCTTTTGAGATTCTAAATAAATGTTACTATAAAAATAGAAACAAGCACACTTTATACATTTTAGTGAAAAAATATTGAACTAGACCTAGATGCAAACATTTATAAATGCACAACTTGCAAAAACCAATATTGAATTATAGAAAGTATTTAGATAAGTATTATTAATGTGCATAATGTTATTTGTTGATGCTTTAAAGATTTTGAAGTCCTGCTTTCACATACTTTTTTTTTTCTATATGAAGATCCAACATTTTGTTTTTTAAATAAGTTCTCCAAGTAGTTGTGATACAAGTAATCTGGATCACACTCTTTAAGAATCCTAGCCTGATTCTACCTACAATGTAAATGGTGCCTTGCATTATTCAAGTAGTGTCAGTCTCCCTTCTAATTATTGTATAAGTTTAAGTTTTATCCAGAAGTCTGTCCTACAAAAATTCACTAATACACAGAGCATCAAATGATGACACAGGGAAGATGTGAAACAATGACAAATCTGTGCCTCAGGTGAGATTATATTCTGTGCCATGACAAGGCATTCCCCCAAACCTTTTCTGTAAATAGCATGGAGTAATATAGTGATTTCTGATTCTCTTACAAAAGTAGTCACCCTATTTATAGAAAGTTTTGTTGGTATAATTTCTCTAGATATGGGTATGTAAGAAAATGCTTGCACATACACACAGATAATATTATATTCTATATGTTGTCAAATACTTCACAGTCAGGGTAAAATTTAAGCTTGAATTTAGTATTGCCAGATTTATTGTATAATCTTCATTTGATATTTAACAGAGATATGATTTATCAGAAAATAGATCACTGTTACCGACTCTTCTTAATTTTGCATGGTCTCTAATAAGTAGCTTTCTCATCTGTTAAATTTCAGCCTTTGAGAAAATCCTTCTCTGTTCCAACAAAGCATTAGTGTTTATGCATTAATAGCAAGTTTATTTATTTATTTACTGTCCTAAATGAAGGTAATTTTCATTCTAGCGGCTGGCTCACACATTATTTTTCTGTTCCAAAACACATGGGCTGAAACAGCACCACATCATTAGTAACACTACCTCAGCAAGAAAACAATCCTTATTGGCAGGGGAAACAAGGGAGTGAAGGCACCCATTGTTTCCAGCAGATACATGCAGTGTGAAAAGCACCCCGTGGGCTCAATTTTCTCATCAGTTCAAAATTGAATACTAACATGCTTCCTGGAGGTTGGAGGTCGGATGCATGCAAGACCATACCCAGAGTTTGGAGAAAAACTGAGAAAACATCAGGGGATGGCATGCTTAGTCTGATGGAGAGGGAAAATAGAAGCTCCAACACCTAGAGAGGGTTAGAAACAGATGTGATTTTACCAAAGTTAGGTTACTAGGTCTGTTGTTTGCACTAGCCCCTTCCAAGGACCCTGTTGGGACACTAGCCAAGTATTTACATGACCATATGAGTATGAAAAAATTGTATAGGTAAAGTGTTTCATATTTACTTTATGTACTTCTCTTTTACTTGTATAAGCTTCAGGCTCAGAGATGGCTTAGGAAAGAAGTCTCTGGTTGCATCTCCATTTCTAGCATTATTGCTGTAATTGAGAGCAAATCCTCTATTATTGATATCTGTTATATCTAACATGTGTATCTAATATATATTATCCTGAAAATAGCAAAATGAAAGTAAAGTATATGGCAGAAGAAAATAATGAGCTAGATGGTCAAAATGGACAAAAATCATCTAGGCGGCATTGTGCTCAGTCACTCAGCTGTGTCTTGCTCTCTGTGATCCTGTGGACTGTAGCCCACCGGGCTCCTCTGATCATGGAATTCTCCAGGCAAGAATACTGGAGTGGGTTGTCATTTTCTTCTTCAGAGTGGGAGATGTTAGGAAGATATAGTAACTGATAGTAAAGTAAGATGTAGAGGAGTAATGTTGAATCCCCACATTTTAGAAGTCTCAAAGTTAAAAGCTAAAGAAATAATAGTCAAGAATCTTCCATAAATCACAGTGGGTTAAAACAAACAGCAAAGCAATCAACCACAAAATGCTTCTATGTCACTGATGTTTAAGATAAAATTATTAAGGACAAAAGGTTAAGCTTCCAGAATGACAAACACAGAACTGTAAATGAGTCAGATTCAGATTAACACAAAAATGCAAGGAAACTCTCCAGGTAATATAACATTGGGTATAATATCTTGATAGTATATTATATATACTGCAGTGGTAAAGAATCAGCCTGCCAATGAGGAGACCCAAGAGACGCAGTTTCAACCCCTGGGTCAGGAAGATCCCCAGGAGGAGGAAATAGCAACCTACTTCAAAAATTCTTGCCTGGAAAATTCCATGGACAGAGGAGCCTTGCAGGCTACTGTTCATGAGTTGCAAAGAGTCAGACACGACTGAGCAACCGAACGCAGGCTCATGTAGGCAGTCACACACACACACACACACACACACACACACAACATTATATATATATATATATATGTATATGTATAAAATATATGGAGGAGCCTGGTAGGCTTCAGTCCATGGGGTCGCTAAGTCGGACCTGACTGAGCGACTTCACTTTCACCTTTCGCTTTCATGCATTGGAGAAGGAAATGGCAACCCACTCCAGTGTTCTTGCCTGGAGAATCCCAGGGACGGGGGAGCCTGGTGGGCTGCCGTCTATGGGGTCACACAGAGTCGGACACGACTGAAGTGACTTAGCAATAGCAATGTATAAAATATAAAAACAATATCTTGATTGTTGCCAAGATACAGAATGAAATTTGCTTTTCTATCATTTTTACACTGGTTAGGCCTGATAAATGTTCAGTTACTCAGTTGTGTCTGACTCTTTGTAACCCAATGGACTGCAGCATGCCAGGCTTCCTTGTCCTTCACTATCTGGTGGTAAATAAAAGTACTTCTCTATTTTCAGGTATTTAATGACTCTCTGGAGCTTCCTAGGTGGTGCTAATGGTCACGAGGCATGTTCAATCCCTGGATCAGAAGGATCCCTGGAGGAGAGCATGGCAACCCACTTCATTACTCTTACTCTTCAATCCCATGAACAGAGGAGCCTGGCAGGCTACAGTCCATAGGGTCACAAAGAGTCAGACATGACTGAAGTAACCTAGCACACATGCATGCTGTGACTCTAAAATAATGCCTGGAAGAAATTTTCATACCAAATCATAAATAAACCCTATAGAACCAATGGTTGATATTCTATCAATTGATATGGATATTGATCTATTGATCTATATTGATCTATTGATATCTATCAATTAACTTTGGTTGAGTAGTAAACCACACCAAAACTTAGCAGTGTTAAATGATATTTGTTTACTATTTCTCATGTCGCTGTGGGTTACCTTGATAGTTCTGCTGATGTCAACTTGACTTGTCTGATCTACACTTGTACATTAAAGATCTGGGCTAAGACTACTGAAATCTCCTGTGTAAAATACAGGAGATTTTTCAGAGCAATTTTTCAGAGTACTAACACTGGTTTAAGATTGTGGTAATGCTGCAAGAGGAATAGCAGAAAAAATAAATAAAAGAAATTCCAAGACTGTCTAAAGCCTAAGCTGTTTGACTCTGAAGTCAGCCCAGCTTGAAAAAGTAGGAGGGGGGAGAAAATCTTTGCCTGTTAGGAGGAAAAGTCACACCACAAAGATCGCGGTTGTAGGAAGGGATAGAGACTAGCTGCCATTTAATGTAATCAGTCAATAACATAAGGTAAGCAAGAGTGGCTAAGTCAGTTCAGTTCAGTCGCTCAGTTGTGTCTGACTCTTTGCGAACCCATGAATTGCAGCATGCCAGGCCTCCCTGTAGATCACCAACTCCTGGAGTTCACACAAACTCCTGTCCATCGAGTCGGTGATGCCATCTAGCCATCTCATCCTCTGTTATTCCCTTCTCTTCCTGTCCCCAATCCCTCCCAGCAACAGAGTCTTTTCCAATGAGTCAGCTTTTTACATGAGGTGGCCAAAGTACCGGAGTTTCAGTCTCATAATCAGTCCTTCCAAGAAACGCTCAGAACTGATTTCCTTTAGAATGGACTCATTGAATCTCCTTTCAGTCCAAGGGACTTTCAAGAGTATTCTCCAACACCACAGTTCAAAAGCATCAACTCTTTGGCGCTCAGCTTTCTTCACAGTCCAACTCTCACAGCCATACATGACCACTGGAAAAACCATAGTCTTGACTGGGCAGACCTTTGTAGGCAAAGTAATGTCTCTGCTTTTCAATATGCTATCTAAGTTGGTCATAGCTTTCCTTCCAAAGAGTAAGCGTCGTTTAATTTCATGGCTGTAATCACCATCTGCAGTGATTTTGGAGCCCCAAAAAATAAAGTCTGACACTGTTTCCACTGTTTCCCCATCTATTTCCCATGAAGTGATGGGACCAGATGCCATGATCTTAGTTTTCTGAATCTTGAGCTTTAAGCCAACTTTTTCACTCTTCTCTTTCAGTTTCATCAAGAGGCTCTTTAGTTCCTCTTCACTTTCTGCCATGAGGGTGGTGTCATCTGCATATCTGAGGTTATTGATATTTCTCCCAGCAATCTTGATTCCAGCTTGTGCTTCTTCCAGCCCAGCATTTCTCATAATGTACTCTGCATATAAGTTGAATAAGCAGGGTGACAATATACAGCCTTGATGTACTCCTTTTCCTATTTGGAACCAGTCTGTTGTTCCATGTCCAGTTCTAACTATTGCTTCCTGACCTGCATATAGGTTTCTCAAGAGGCAGGTCAGGTGGTCTGGTATTCCCATCTCTTTCACAATTTTCCACAATTTATTGTGATCCACACAGTCAAAGGCTTTGGCATAGTCAATAAAGCAGAAATAGATGTTTTTCTGGGACTCGCTTGCTTTTTCCATGATCCAGCGGATGTTTGGCAGTTTGACCTCTGGTTCCTCTGCCTTTTCTAAAGCCAGCTTGAACATCTGGAAGTTCACGGTTCACGTATTGCTGAAGCCTGGCTTGGAGAATTTTGAGCATTACCTTACTAGCGTGTAAGATGAGTTCAATTGTGTGGTAGTTTGATCATTCTTTGGCATTGCCTTTCTTTGGGATTGGAATGAAAACTGACTTTTTCCAGTCCTGTGGCCACTGCTGAGGTTTCCAAATTTGCTGGCATATCGAGTGCAGCACTTTCATAGCATCATCTTTCAGGAATTGAAATAGCTCAACTGGATTTCCATCACTTCCACTATACTTGTTTGTAGTATGCTTTCTAAGGCCCACTTGACTTCACATTCCAGGATGTCTGGCTCTAAGTGAGTGATCACACCATTGTGATTATCTTGGTCATGAAGATCTTTTTTGTACAGTTCTTCCATGTATTCTTGCCACCTCTTCTTAATATCTTCTGCTTTTGTTAGGTCCATAGCATTTCTGTCCTTTATCAAGCCCATCTTTGCAGGAAATGTTCCCTTGGTATCTCTAACTTTCTTGAAGAGATCTCTAGTCTTTCCCATTCTGTTGTTTTCCTCTATTGCTTTGCATTGATCACTGAGGAAGGCTTTCTTATCTCTTCTTGATATTCTTTGGAACTCTGCATTCAGATGCTTATATCTTTCCTTTTCTCCTTTACTTTTTGCTTCTCTTTTCACAGCTATTTGTAAGGCCTCCCCAGACAGCCATTTTGCTTTTTTACATTTCTTTTCCATGAGGATGTTCTTGATCCCTGTCTAGTGTAGAATGTCACAAACCCCCATCCATAGTTCATCAGGCACTAGTTCCTTAAATCTATTTCTCACTTCCACTGTATAATCATAAGGAATTTGGTTTAGGTCATACCTGAATGATCTAGTGGTTTTACCTACTTTCTTTAATTTAAGTCTGAATTTGGCAATAAAGAGTTCATGATCTGAGACATAATCAGTTCCCGGTCTTGTTTTTGCTGACTGTATAGAGCTTCTCCATATTTGGCTGCAAAGAATATAATCAATCTGATTTCAGTGTAAACAATCTGGTGATGTCCATGTGTAGAGTCTTTTCTTGTGTTGTTGGAAAAGGGTGTTTGCTATGACCAGTGTGTTCTCTTGGTAAAACTCTATTAGCCTTTGCCCTACTTTATTCCATACTCCAACGCCAAATGTGCCTGTTAACCCAGGTGTTTCTTGACTTCCTACTTTTGTATTCCAGTCCCCTATAATGAAAAGGACATCTTTTTTGGATGTTAGTTCTAGAAGGTCTTGTACGTCTTCCTAGAACGATTCAACTTCAGCTTTTTCAGTGTTACTAGTGGGGCATAGACTTGGATTACCATGATCCTGAATGGTTTGCCTTGGAAACCAACAGAGATCATTCTGTCATTTTTGAGACTGCATCCAAGTACTGCATTTTGGACTCTTTTGTTGACCATGGTGACTACTCCATTTCTTCTAAGGGATTCCTGCCTGCAGTCATAGATATAATGGCCATCTGAGTTAAATTCACCCATTCCAGTCCATTTTAGTTTGCTGATTCCTAGAATGCTGACATTCACTCTTGCCATCTCCTGTTTGACCACTTCCAATCTGCTTTGATTCATGGACCTAACATTCCAGGTTCCTATGCAATATAGCTCTTTACAGCATTAGACCTTGCTTCTATCACCAGTCACATCCACAGCTGGGTATTGTTTTTGCTTTGGCTACATCCTTTCATTCTTTTTGGAGTAATTTCTCCACTGATCTCTAGTAGCATATTGGGCACCTACCGACTTGGGGAATTCCTCTTTCAGTATCCTATCATTTTGCCTTTTCATACTGTTCATAGAATGGCTAAAGGTATTGATAAATTAAAATTGTCTTATTATAATTTTCACATACCTGTTCTCAGACTACCCTCTGGATTTACAGAGAAAGCATTTCTGTGAAGTGGCTACAAATATTTAAAACAGTTCTCATTCTTTACCATATTTTCTCTTGCCCTGGCTAAGTGAAGAATCTTCAAATGGTTAAACATTTTGTGATACTGATTTTAGAATGGCGACCCTCCAAAAGCCTCCTACACAGGCCTGCAGTAAACTCTGAAAGGTACTTCTGCTCTGTTGGTCAAAACATTCATGGATTTTAATATGCAAACACATATATACTAGAGGGTCTAGTGTGTTTGTGTGTGTGTGTGTGTGTGTGTGTGTGTGTGCGTGTGTGTGTATGCTCACTCAGTTGTGTTCAACTCATTGCAACACCGTGGACTGTAGTCCACCAGGCTACTCTGTCCATAGAATTTTCCAGGTAAGAATACTAGAGCAGGTTGCAATTTTCTACTCAGGTGATCTTCCGACCCAGGGATTGAATCCATGTCCCTTGAATCTCCTGAATTGGCAGATGGATTTCTTTACTACTGTACTATCTCAGGGTCTATTGGTGATTAGCAAATCTCTACATTTACAGAGTGTTCCAACAATCTATTCCTACATTTTAAATATAAGACTTATTGAGATATAATTCATATATAAAATTTATTCTTATGTAGTACAGTGGTTTTGAGAATATGTGTGGAATTGTGCAACTACCACAAATATCTAATTTTAGAAAAATGCTATCACTACATGAAGAAGCAGCACACATTAGTAATTCCTTCTATCACCCATCTTCTGGGAAATATACTTTCTGTCTTTATGGATTTGCCTATTCTGAGCTTTTATATCAGTGGAATCATTTAGTATGTAGTATATTTTGTCTTCCTTCTTTCACTTAGCATGTTTTAAGGTGTATCAATATCATACCCTGTATCAGTACTTAATTCCTTTTATTGATAAACAATATTAAATTGTATGACTATTACAACTTCAATTTGAAATATTTTGGACAAGCTTACACATGTGAAATTATAACCACAATCAAAAAGTTAAACATATCTGCCCACAACCGAAACCCAATACCCTTTTTCCATAAACTAAGGAAAACATAGGTCTGCTACCACCATAGACTATTTTTTGATTTTCTAGACTTTAATATAGATAGAATCATACAGTATATACTGCTTTTCATCTAGTTTTAACTCAACATAATTATTTGATACCAATCTGTGTCATTGTGCTTATTAGTATTATACTCATTTTTATTGCTTAATAGTGTTCTAACTTTTGTATGCACAATAGTTTGTTAATGTATCCATCCATTTATGGACATGTTCATTAGCTATAGTTTTGAAATATTATAATAAAAATGTTTATGTACAATTCATCATGTAACATAGGTGTTATTTTCTCATTTGTAAACAACCAGATGTGGAATGGATAAATCATATGGTAAATGCATATTTATGTATATTTTAAGCAGGCTTTTAATTTTGAGTTAATGCAGTTTTTCATGTAGTTGAAAGCAACATTAAGAGGTTGTGCACATCCATTATTTAGTTTCTTGAAAAACTATATTACAATGAAAACAGGATATTGACATTGATATACAAAACAAAATATTTCAGTCACTACAGGTATACCTTATTTTGTCATTTAATAGACACACATAGCCATCTCTGACATTGAAAAACATTTGTTTGTTTTTGTACACTGTATACACTGTTTATTATTCACTGGTATAATTTTGCTTAATTTTTAAATAAATTTCAAATGTGTGTAAGAAATTTTTCCTATTTATATCATTTTACATTAAGACCAGCAGAATGCAAGAGTTGCATTTTCTTGACGTTTTCAACAACACTGGCATGGATAGTTATTTTACATTTTGCTATCTTGCTGCCGCCACTGCTGCTGCTGAGTCACTTCAGTCGTGTCTGACTCTGTGCGACCCCATAGACGACAGCCCACCAGGCTCCTCTGTCCCTGGGATTCTCCAGGCAAGAACACTGGAGTGGGTTGCCATTTCCTTCTCCAATGCGTGCTTGCATGCTAAGTCGCTTCAGTCGTGTCTGACTCTGTGTGACCCCATGGACAGCAGGCCACCAGGCTCCCCTGTCCACGGGATTCTCTAGGCAAGAATATAGAAGTTGGTTGCCATTTCCTCTCCCTTTGCTATGTTAGTAGGTATATAATATCAGTTTACTATGGTTTTTAAATTAATTAATTTATTTTAATTGGATTATTGTGGTTTTAATTACAGAATCACTCATTTTATAAACTTAGATTAATTTATTTAAAAGAAATGCCAGATTAATAGCAGGTATTGTTTCCATTTATGAGTTGCATTTTGTTTGATTTGTATCCCAGCTGCTGCTTTGTATTGTTGGCACTGAATGTCTTTTTAATATAAATATTCTACTGAGTACAAAATGGTATTTAATTGTGATCTTAATTTGCATTTCCTAATGACTAATGATCTTGAACTATTTTTAATGAGCTTATTAATTATTCTTACAGTGAATTAAATTTGCTCTACTCAAATGTTTTGTCAAAATTTTAATAGTCTTATTTTTTGTTTTATTAGTGACTTCTAAAAGTTTTCTACATATTCTAGATACAAATTCCTTATGAGATATATGATTTGTAAATATTTCCTTCCAGGCTTATCTTTTCATTCTGTTAATGGTATCTTTTGAAGCACAACAATCTTTTATTTGATGAAGTACAATTCATTATTTATCTCTTCATTTTATGAATTATGCTTTTGGTATCCTCTCAAAGAAAATTATGATGATGGTTGGAATATAGCTTCATTCAGTCACTTAGTAAGTTTTCTTTTTTAATAATATAATTATCCCAAACTCAATTTGTTAAAATTTATACCTAAGGTATAAATTTGTTGTTGCTATTTAGTCAGATTCCCATGGACTATAGAATGCCAGGCTCCTTTGTCCTCCAAAGTCTCCCACAGTTTGCTCAAACTCATGTCCATTGAGCTGGTGATGCTACCTAACAATCTCATTCTCTGCCACCCCATTCTCCTTTTGCTTTCAGTCTTTCTCGGCATCAGGGTCTTTTTCAGTGAATTGATTCTTCACATCAGGTGGCCAAAATATTGGAGCTTCAGCCTTAGCATCAGTCCTTCTAATGAATATTCAGGGTGAATTTTCTCTAGGATTGACTGGATTTGATCTCCTTGCAGTCCAAGGGACTCTCAAGAGGCTTTGAGATATTCAATTTGAAAGTACCACAATTTGAAAGCATCAGTACTTCAGCACTCAGCCTACTTTATGGTCCAAATGTCACTCCCATACATGACTACTAGAAAAACCATAGCTTTGACTAGACAGACCTAGGCAAAGTAATATCTCTGCTTTTTAACAAACTGTCTAGGTTGGTCATAACTTTTCTTCCAAAGAGCATGCATCTTTTAATTTCATGGCTGCAGTCACCATCTGCAGTGATTTTGGAGCCCCCCAAAATAAAGTCTGTCACTGTTTCCCCATCTATCTGACATGAAATGATGGGACCAGATGCCATGATTTAGTTTTCTGAATGTTGAGTTTTAAGCCAACTTTTTCAAGATATTCTTTAGTTCTTCTTTGCTTTTTGCCATAAGGGTGTTGTTATCTGCATATCTGAGCTATTGACATTTCTCCCAGCAATCTTGATTCCAGCTTGTGCTTCATCCAGCCCACTATTTCTCATGATATACTCTGCATATAAGTTAAATAAGCAGGATGACAATATGCAGCTTTTATGTACTCCTTTTCCTATTTGGAACCAGTCTGTTTTTCCATGTCCAGTTCTAACTATTGCTTCTTCACCTGCATACAGATTTCTCAAGAGGCAGGTCAGGTGGTGTGGTATTCCCATCTCCATCTCTTTCAGAATTTTCCACAGTTTGTTGTGATCCATGCAGTCAAAACCTTTGGCACAGACAATAAAGCAGAAATAGATATTTTTCTGGAACTCTCTTGCTATTTTGCTGGTCCAATGGACATTGGCAATTTGATCTCTGGTTCCTCTGCATTTTCTAAATTCAGCTTGAACATCTGGAAGCTCACTGTTCTCATACTGTTGAAGCCTGGCTTGGAGAATTTTGAGCATTACTTTTACTAGCATGTGAGATGAGTGCAATTGTGTGGTAGACTAAGAATTTTTTGGTGTCGCCTTTCTTTGGGATTGGAATGAAAACTGACCTTTCCCAGTGCAATTGAAAAATTCCTGGAGTTTCAGTATGAACTAACTGGAAAGTTAAAACTCCAGAAGGAGGTCACTTTAGTCCATCTCTAAAGTTTTGTTCATTTTACCTCTAGGAGTTCTATCAGGTTCATACATAGAAGTTTGAAGAACTCACCCCTCTCCATACACATGGTTCCTTCAGGGAGCCAGGAAAAGCAGACATTCTGAGATAGTACTTCAAAATGCTGCTAACATTCTAGTCTTCTTAACAAGGCCTGTTCTAAAAGGAAAATATTTTACCATAGTCTAAGCTATCTGGGGAAGGAAAAATACCCAACTTCAGCCCACTGTACCTTTTCACATGGAAGAAATATGAAACTCAGCCCCTGTAGACTTCCTTGCTCACCCAAGAAAGGGAAATGCAAACTGAGAAGCAATTTGGCAGGTCACAGGATCATTAAAAGGCTGAAACCTAATAACAGAGTGTGCATCCCTTCCACGATACCTTACCACCATATCACTGCTGCTGCTGCTAAGTCGCTTCAGTCATGTCCGACTCTGTGCGACCCCAGAGACAGCAGCCCACCAGGCTCCCCCGTCCTGGGATTCTCCAGGCAAGAACACTGGAGTGGGTTGCCATTTCCTTCTCAAATGCATGAAAGTGAAACGTGAAAGGGAAGTCACTCAGGGCTGTTGTATTAAAACAAAAGAACATGCCTGAACAAAATGCTCATTTCTGATTTATTTAAAAAGGAGCCTCTAGGCAAGCCAAAGACAACAGGGGAAATTAAAACAAGAACACATGAGGAAATGTTAGCCTTAGACAACTTCAAGTATAGCCAACAATAGACCCAGTCTAACTCCTAACCAGATAAACCTTCACACAAAGGCCTATTTACCACAGCTGTGCATTCAAAAAAAAAAAAAAAGGCAAAGCATTCTACAAAACAAAAAGAACAACTTGGAGAGTAGAACTAGCCTCACAACCAGAGAGGTCGGAGGTCAAGTTTTGGTGGTTAAAAAAGATCAATAGGCTAAGGGCTTCTGATGGAAAAACTATAAAATATACAAGAATAGAGGGGTAATGTAAACAAAGAGAAACTCTTAAGAAAACATAAAGAAATATTCTAGAAATCAAAACCACTGGAATACAAATGAAGAAAGCCTTTGATGAGCTCAAATACTTGCCAAGATATAACCAAGGAAAGAATAAGTGAGCAGATAGAAATGTCAGTAGAAATTTCCAAAACTGAACTTCAAAGAGGAAAAAGAACAAGAAGGCAAAATAGAATACTGTAACAATGCAGGACAATTATAAAAAGTATAGCACATTTGTAATGGAAATATCAGAGTGAAAGAAAAGAGAGAAAACAGAAAAAAATATTTGAAATAATAATGAATGGAAGCTTTCAAAATTAATGATACATACCAAACCATAGATCTAGAAATTTTAGAGAAGACCAAGTGGGATATACACACACACACACACACACACACACACACACACACATCATTTCCAATCTTAAAAAAAAGAAATCAAAGACAAAGAAGAAATTTTGAAAAAAGCTAGGGGATGAGGGAATACATAAATTACCTGTACGGGAGCAAGGATGAGAATGGTATTGAACTCCTCAGAAACCATGCAAAAATAGATATAAGATATTTGAGATGTTTAGAGGTTAAAAAAAAATACACAATAACCTAGAATTTTTATCAAGTGAATTATCCTTCAAAAGTGAAGGACAAATAAAAAATTTCTCAAGCAAAAATTGAAGAAATCTTTCACAAATAGATCTGCCTTGCAAGAAATAGTGAAGAAAATGTTCTTCAGAAAGAAGAAAAATGATACAGGTGAGAATTTAGATCTTTATAAAAAAGAGAATTAGAATTACATAATGAATAAAGATTACTTAAAACATTTTATATTTTTATTAATTAATCTATCAGATACCAGTTCATCCAAAAGAATCACAGCAGCTATGTTTTTAGTAAAGTGAATGAACAATGCGTTAACTGGTGTGATTCAGGTAGTGTGTGCGTGCTCAGTCATGTTTGACTCTTTGCGACCCCGTGGACTTTAGCCCACCAGGTTACCCTCTCCATGGAATTGTTCAGGCAAGAATACTGAAGTAGGTTGTCATTTCCTACTGAGGGGATTTTTCACAACTCAGGGATCAAACCTGTCTCTTGCATTGGGAGGCTGGTTCTTTACCACTAATTTCTTTCACTTGGGAAACCGTTATAATTCACAGGAGGAGGAATTGCATAATACTCTGTTACAAGTTACTTTGCTGACTAAGGTCCGTCAGGTCAAGGCTATGGTTTTTCCAGTAGTCATGTATGGTAAAATGGCTGTCTGGGGAGGCCTTACAAATAGCTGTGAAAAGAAGAGAGATGAAAAACAAAGGAGAAAAGGAAAGATATNGACTCTTGAGAGTTCCTTGGACTGCAAAGCGATCCAACTAGTCCATTCTGAAGGAGATCAGCCCTGGGATTTCTTTGCAAGGGATGATGCTGAGGCTGAAACTCCAGTACTTTGGCCACCTCATGTGAAGAGTTGACTCATTGGAAAAGATTTTGATGCTGGGAGGGATTGGGGGCAGGTGGAGAAGGGGACGACAGAGGATGAGATGGCTGGATGGCGTGCATCGAATGATAGACGTGAATCTGAGTGAACTCCGGGAGTTGGTGATGGACAGGGAGGCATGGCGTGCTGCAATTCATGGGGTTGCAAAGAGTCGGACATGACTGAGTGACTGAAGTGAACTGAACTGGTTACAAGTAACAATCTAGTCTGCATCTTAAGTAAGTAAGTGAGTGAAGTCCCATGGACTGTAGCCTACCAGGCTCCTCTGTACAGGGGATTTTCCAGGCAATAGTACTGGAGTGGATTTCCATTTCCTTCTTCAGTGGATCTTCCCAACCTAGGGATCAAACCCGGGTCTCCCACATTGTAGGCAGTCGCTTTACCATCTGAGCCAACAGGGAAGCCACCAGGAAGTCTCTCCTGTATCTTAGTAATACCTAAATTTCTACCAATACCCTTTGAAGTGCTGTTAGAATGAACATTATTCCAGTGTTGTTCAGAATTCTTGTAAATATGGACCTACATTCCCAAATGAGTTCTCTAATTGACCTGTTATTAACACAGGCTCACCATGTTTTATGGTCTCTGCTGCCTCCCTGTACTTTCATAAATCTGTTGGATATACCAGATCACTGCCTCTACACAGTGATGACTCAAATTCTGCAGCTAACTCCAAAATGAAAAATTAACAACTTTGACATAATTTGTGTTTCAAATCTCCAGCAAAAACACATATTGTGCCAGAGACAAATTGACCATTTTGTTTTTTAATGATAGCTGGTTTGGATATGACAAAAGTGGCTAAAATTTATTTAACAGAGAAATTTCACTACCAGCTGTTTCTTTTATCTATAAATTAGATACTTATAAAACTAATTTTGAAAAACTAAAGCTATATAAGGAATTGTAATAAGTTTTGAGATATTTCTGCTTTGTTATCATTGTTTTTATGTTTTGGAGGAACTAAAAATTGGAGACAGGAGGAGAAGGGGATGGCAGAGGAAGAGATGGTTGGATGGCATCACCGACTCAACAGACATGAGTTTGAGCAAGTTTTGGGAGTTGGTGATAGACAGGGAATCATGGCATGCTGCAGTCCATGGGGTTGCAAAGAGTCGGACACAACTGAGCAACTGAACTGAACTGAAAAAGTGGGCAAATAACTATATATCAAGTTGGCTTTCTTTTAAAAATGTAGATTTTGATCGTGTTAAAGAAGCCTAAAGAAATTATCATTTATATTAACAAAGTTCCTGTTCAGTTTCTAAATAGCATTTATTTTATATCCTGAAGTGAAGTGAAGTGAAGTCGCTTAGTCGTGTCCGACTCTTTGCGACCCCATGGACTGTAGCCTATCAGGATCCTTTTCAAGTTGGCTTTCTTTTAAAAATGTAGATTTTGATCGTGTTAAAGAAGCCTAAAGAAATTATCATTTATATTAACAAAGTTCCTGTTCAGTTTCTAAATAGCATTTATTTTATATCCTGAAGTGAAGTGAAGTGAAGTCGCTTAGTCGTGTCCGACTCTTTGCGACCCCATGGACTGTAGCCTATCAGGATCCTTCATCCATGGGATTTTCCAGGCAAGAGTGCTGGAGTGGATTGCCATTTCCTTCTCCAGGGGAACTTCCTGACCCAGGAATTGAACCTGGGTCTCCCACATTGCAGGCAGACGCTTTAACATCTGAGCCAATGCTTTAAGTCATAAAACTTTATGTTTATTTGGAGACAATAATTTTGGCTCAGTGAGGAAAACCTTTCTCAATACTCAGGCATATTTTCAGAAATGAGCAAGTTATAGTCACAAATTTACACATCATCATCATTATCAAAAAGGCTATAAAAATCATAGATTGGTGAGATGTTTCTTCCCAAACCAGTAATCTACCACAATATACATAATATTTTAACACTAAAATTCAGTCTACTTTTGTATAAACAATACTGTGATTGAAAAACACTGAAGTTTCTCTAAGCCATAATCCAGAGCACATTTCCTCTGACTCTCACTGACCTTCAGTCACATTGAACTATATTCTGCTTACCAAAACCTGGAAAACTCACCACAACACCATGGTTTTGCCACTGCTGGCTTTTTCTACTTGTGTGTGTGTGTGTGTGTGTGTGTGTTTAAACCATTTCCATAGCACATGCAGCTATTGGAAATTATTTATTTTTTTTATCAAATTACTTCCCTGCTATAAGTCTGATCAAATTTTCCATTTCATATAGATGTCTTGTCTGTATCCCCCATTCTATGAACATATCTACCAAATAATAGATGTTCAACAAATCATTCTAGACTGAGTAACATTTTTATATCTTTCCCTGCTCTCTAAATATTTTTTTTCACTTTACCTAGTAGTCTCCAATCCTCTCTGGAATGGTAAATACTCACTTAAAACAACAGCAATAACAAAACCAACAAAATAACGAAATTTGTTTTGTATCTCAAGGGACATTTTCTGTTCTGCTCTAAGACTAGACTTTTTTGGAGATAAAGAAGCCTTATTTTATATTCCATTCCTTTGAGAAATCCTGGGCTTTGTTCAAAAATGATATATTTCATTTTTTTCTACATGTAATTTTATCATCCCATAGAGTCTAGATTGAGTTCCTGAAGTTCTCAGTTATTCCACACGGGCCTAATTGCATTACATTTTTGGCCCATGTCAATTAATTTTCTTTTCTCAGATAATAAATTTACACTTCTATTCCTCTTCTGAGCAGTGAGACATTTTCAGTAAGGAACATTCCATTAAAATGAAGTGACAAATTTCCCTGTAGCACACAAATTTTTTAAGGCTACTTGATCTGATAATATAGTTCATAGTAGTTTCTTCTCAAATAATACATGTACACAAAAGACATTAAATCTGTGCATTTACAAACTACACATAATTTAAGAGTGATGTCATTGCTTCACAAATATATCTAAGTTTTAAGATGATTGATTAAATTTTGTTTAAAATTTTATGCATAAGTGAGATATATAATCACATTTTATATTCCTCTGTGCAGGATCTAGTTTTCTAAATCATAACCAATTGTCACGAGCATGTTCATCTTCCATACAGAACACACTGACTGAAAATAAGATCAAGTCTGCACATTTTGTGATATAAATTTTTGAGATTACTGCAGTTGGTACTATATATCTCTCCTGTACTAGAGCCTCTAAATCTTGATGTTTTTACCACTTTTGTGCTTGCAAGATTTATGCTACTCTACACTTTGTTTATATTCAGCAGCTAAGTATTATTTGTCCTGTTATCATGACTTGTAATTACTTTAAAATGCCAGTAAGGTTTTAAGCATAGTTATAGTACAATTTTGCTGCATAATAACCCAGAATGATAAAAAATTTTAATTTGCATATACCCACAGACATACACATGTTCTTCAAATGGGTAAAGTTAGGCAGTCTTTATAATAGATTTATCATTAACTTTGACTTGAAATTTGTAAATAGAATTTAATTCTAATTCTTACAAGATTAGATACAGATATATTTACAGTTCTCACCCTTATCCATTCATTGTTTTATTTTCCTTCTAATTCCTAATTATTACAGTAGAAATATTGGATCTTTTTTCCTTTAAAATGTGGGTATTATAATAAAAAGTAAAGGAAATTAGTACATTTTGAAAATTGTTAATTTTTGCTATTCTAGTCCTAAAAATACTCTTCATAATAAATAATTTTCACACAAAATTGTATAATATGAAATGACAGAAGTTTGTCCATTTTTAAAAATGTTCAAAAATATATGGAACAAAGTGTAATGCAACATGACTTTACACAAGTCCTTTCTAATAGAGTTGTGTTTACTAACTATAGAGTTGTGTTTACTAACTCATAATTTAACAATGTACTTCTTTTTCCTTCAGTTTGTCATTTGTAAATTGAAGCTGTTGATCTATGGGCTTTCTAAGATTTCCTCTACTTTGCATTTTCACGTTAAATTTAATTAAACTAAGAAATATGTTGAAATGAGTATTTAAATTAGATTCAGGCCTGAGACTGGAATTTCTACACAATCTTTTAAAATGGGAATAAAAATATGGGAGAAGCTGTAAAATCTAGGAAAGTGTATAAAGAAAAAGGTGGAAAAAGTCTGGGCAAGAGTCAAGAACTTTAGACATAGAATGAATAAGAGTTTAAATAAGAATAATAGAGACTGCTATGAGAGAAATCAAACCAACTTCATAGTACAATATGTAGAAAGTCTGTAGAACTCTAAATATCAAAGTTGACCTTCTCCAAGCGTGCAGAATGAGAATCATAGCAAGGTAAATCATGGGAAATATTTATACCTGCATATACAGATTTTACTTTGGCACCACAGAAAATCTCTTCCTTTAAATTTTATTCCTTCTAGAAAGCAGTAAGTTTAATATTTATGACAAAGTATAAACTTATTAGCAAAATTAGCTATTATTTATGAATTCACATTTTGTTTATAGAATCACGATAGGTAGTTGTTTAAATTTTGTTTTAATCATGAAATACTCAAGTGTAGATTTATGACTATTTATTGATATTTTCTGGTCTTTCCAGGTGGCACTTCTGTTAAATCATCTACCTGCCAATGCAGGAGACATAAGAGATATGGGTTTGATCCTTGGGCTAAGAAGATCCCCTGGAGGAGGGCATGACAATCCAATCCACGGACAGAGGAACCTGGTGGGCTGCAGGTCATAGGGTCGCAAAGAGTCAAATATTACTAAAGCAACTTAGACATACACATATTGATATTTCCTAAAATGCTAGCCAAAATAACAATATAAAAACTATCACATTCATTGCTGTGACATTTGTTGATTGTAGTTGATAGTGTTGGGAAATTTCCCGAAATATTAGGATTCAATTTCCTCTTTTAGTTTAATGAAATCATAATTGGCAAATGTCTTTAAAGACATACAGGATATACTTTCAACAAATTGCTTAACATTTGTTCATTCATAATCATATTTCAAAGACCCCCAGTGTGAACTCCAAAGGTTTGCATGTTCATCTTGTGATTCAAGGAACAACTATCTGCCTGAATGAGAGAAGATCGGAAAGAGTATTTTGAATTAATCACTTCAACTATATGTGCAAAACAGTGTTCATGAAGAAATAACATTGCATTTATACTAGAATTTATATTTCTCAAAATACAAACCTTGAATTTTGAAATAAACAAGGCTTGAGTTAAATCCAACAATTATTTATGCCTCCATATTTCATAAAGAAAAAAGAAAAGCTTCCAAGGTGGTTCAATATTTCTGATAATGAAAGAATTAACTCAGTGAACAAATGTACAGGATTCTTCATCTCCTGTATGAATGTTTTGATCTTTATCTCTTAGCATCAGTTCATCTCTTTAAGACTAAATAAGTAGTAGATATAAAGTGAACCGGACTTCTCTGGTGACTCAGTGGTAAAGAATCCCCCTGCAATGCAGGAGACCCAGGTCAATCCCTGGGTCAGGAAGATCCCCTGGACGAGGGCATGGCAACCCACGCTAGTATTCTTGCCTGAAAAATCCCATGGACCAGGGAGTCTGGAAGGCTACAGTCCATAGGATCACAAAGAGTCAGACAAGTCAGTTTATCATTCTCTGATGATGTTTTTCAATGCAAGTTACCTGAGGAGAATTAATTTCTTAGAAATAGTTATTGCCAAGAATGGCTCATTATTCTTAGAACTATGTGGCAGCCAATAGTTCATTTTATTGATGGACAAATGAATGCTAGATAAGAAAGGTAAAAAATAGGAAAAATAAATGCTCAAACAACTTCCCCCATAAAAAGCAAGTATTAGTAATTTCAAACATATATGGAAAGGTCTCAAGCCTCAAAATTGTCTGAAACATTTATACTATACAAAGGGAAAAGTTGCAGTCAATAAAATATGAGAAATTTTAATAAGTACAATAAATATCATTCAATACCTACTATTTGTAGGATACTATATTAAGCCTTGAAATTGACATGCTGCTGCTGCTAAGTCACCTCAGTCGTGTCCGACTCTGTGCGACTCCATAGATGGCAGCCCACCAGGCTCCTCCGTCCCAGGGATTCTCCAGGCAAGGACAGTGGCGTGGGTTGCCATTTCCTTCTCCAATGCATGAAAGTGAAACATGAGAGTGAAGTTACTCAGTCGTGCCCGACTCTTAGCGACCCCATGGACTGCAGCCCGCCAGGCTCCTCCATCCATGGGATTTTCCAGGCAAAAGTTCTGGAGTAGGATGCCATCGCCTTCTCCGAAAATGGACATACAGGCTATAAAATGTGAAGCTTCACATGCTCTGTGTTCATCTGTTCTATTCTTAGTGGGCTCCAACATCCAATTTCTCCTGCCATGACCTTTTGATTGTGTTTTGCTAGTGGGGAAAGAAAGAGAGGTTGAAATATTTCTCCCACATCTTTCCCTATGTCAAAGACAAAGATCTATTTGCTGCCTTCTTCCACAATGATTCTTTTTTTTCCTGCAGTTCTTCTTTCTCTGGATTTTTCTAACATCATTTTCTTCCCTTGCCCTGTCATACCTATGGAGCCTTCCTCCCACTCCTTATTGAGTGTTTCTATACCCTAACTCCTACTCATACCTCAGTAAAAATTCATTCCTTAAAATTTCCTCCTGATCCAAGGTGATTGTGCCATCTAACTCTTATTGGAACTGTACTAAATATAACACAATTCAAAAATATTTGTGAAGAGCGTACTTGACAAATTATACTTAATATTAAGAGTTTGTTGAGGAGAGAGAAAATTTTTATAAGATGTGGGATGGAGTGGTATTCATTAAGTGACATATCAACTGGGCCTGATTGCAACTTGGATTGGATTTCAACAGCTGTTGAAAATTATTTTAACTTCTTCAGGAGGATAATATGTGATTATTGATTACACTAAATGTCCCTTGAATAGATCATTATAATTTTTCTATATGCTTAAGTTGAAATAAGTAATGGAGAATAAAATTCATGCAGTCATTACCCATGATGACAAGCAGAATATTTTCAGTAAACTAACAAATTCTAGTTGTGTCCTTCCCAGCCACAAATCCTTTGTATTCGCCCTTTATGCAACTTTACTCCAGCATTTATGATAATCTTTTTCTTGCAATTATGTGCAGTTTCTGTACAGAATATGATTTAGCATTGTTTGGTATTGGACTTTACATTTGCTTACATTTTCTATTCTATGTCATTCTTTGTTGAATGTTCTCAGTTTTCAATTTTATTGTTGTATTGTTGTTCAGCTGCTCACTCTCATCTGACATTGCAACCCCATGGATTGCAGCATGCCAGGCTTCCCTGTCCTTCACTATCTCCCAGAACTTGTTCAAGCTTATGTGCATTGAGTAGGTGATGCCATCCAACCATTTATACTTTTTCATCTGCAATCTGCCTTCAATCTTTCCCAGCATCAGGGTCGTTTCCAATGAGTAGGCTCTTTGCATCAGGTGGCCAATGTATTGGAGCTTCAGCTTCAGGATCAGTTGTCCCAATGAATATTCGGGGTTGATTTCATTTAGGATTGATCTCCTTGCTGTCCAAGGGACTCTCAAGAGTCTTCTCCAGCTTCACAAGTTGAAAACATCAATTATTCAGCCTTCTTTATGATGCAACTCTCACATCCAGACATGGCTACTGGAAAAAATATAGCTTTGACTAGATGGACCTTTAATATGCTGTCTTGGTTTGTCATATCTTTTTTTTTTTTTCCCAAAGAGCAAGCACCTTTTAATTTATTGTCTTCAGTCACCATCTGCAGTGATTTTGGAGCTCAAGAAAATAAAATCTGTCACTATTTGCATTTTTCCCCCATGTCTTTGCCATGAAGTAATGGGACCGGGTGCCATGATCTTAGTTTTTTGAATGTTGACTTTTAAGCCAGGTTTTTCACTTTCTTCTTTCATATGCATCAAGATGCTTTCTGGTTCTTTGTTTTCTGCCATAAGCGTGGTATCTGCATATCTGAGGTTATTGATATTTCTCCTGGCAATCTTGATTCCAGCTTGTGCTTCATCCAGTCCAGCATTTTTCATGATGTACTCTGCATATAAGTTAAATAAGCAGGTTGACAATATACAGCCTTGACGTACACCTTTCCAAATTTGGAACCAGTTTGTTGTTCCATGTCCAGATCTAACTGTTGCTTCCTGACCTGCATACAGGTTTGTCAGGAGGCAAGTGATGTTGTCTGGAATTCCTGTCTCTTTAAGAATTTTCCACAGTTTGTCATGATCCACACAGTCAAAGGCTTTGGCATAGTCAATGAAGCAGAAATATATATTTTTCTAGAATTATCTTGCTTTTTCTATGATCCAGTGGATGTTGGCAATTTGATCTTTCGTTCCTGTGCCTTTTCTAATCCAGCTTGTACATCTGAAATTCTCAGTTCAAAACTGTTGAAGCCTAGCCTGAAGGATTTTTAGTATTATCTTGCTAGCATGTGACATGAGTGCAATTGTACAGTAGTTTGAACATTTTTTGACATTGTCCTTGTTTGGAGTTGGAATGAAAACTGACCTTTTTATTGTTATAGCTATCTTTATTCCCAAATTTTGTTATTAATAGTAGTCTGTGATTCATATTATATATGAATATATATATACATATTTTCAGATAGATGTATAGCTAGAGATGAAATTACTTTCTTGGAGAGTATTTACTTTTTAAAATTATGACCTTTAAATATACTAGATGTGGATGATATCCAGATATTCCACATCTTCACCATTATCTGGTATTGTCATGCATTTTAGTATTTGTGAACTAATAAAATGTTATGATATTTGGCCCAACACAGTTCTGCTTTTATAAATACTCCATGTATTCTTGAAATAGAATATATTGAATGCTTGCTGCATATACTGTGAGATGCCTATCTTCACCATTTGATCTGAATCAGATGTGATGCAGATATAAATCAAGGGAAAACTCTTTTGTTTATACAAAATTATATCTAAATAATCATAAATGGGAAATGAAAAAAGGCAAATAGAAAGGAAGTAACTCAATAAATATCCATCTTCATTAATATAAAATTGCTGAAACACTCTTTGTTTTAAAAGCTTTACTCATTTATTAAAAAAAAAAAAAAAACCATGTTGGCTGCACCAGGTCTTTTTTTTTTTTTTCCTTCAGGTTTCTTTTATTTTCATTTTCATGGTATACTTTAATGCTTTAAAGCATAGATAACATCTAAATGGGGAGAAGACTTAGTAGGTAAGGGCAATCATTTGACTTAAAATGAATAAAAATAATTTATCATAAAAATAAAAGGATAGACATGAATCTTCAACCAAAACATTAAGATAGTAGCATAATTAAAAGGAATAAGACTATTTCATATCCTCAAACATCATCTTTCATCTAGAATCTTCATTTTTTCTAAGACTGATCATTGAAATATTTTATTTTANTTCTTTGCTTTGTGTGTGGGCTTTCTTTAGTTTGGAGAGCAAGGGCTACTGTTCACTGTGGTGCATGGGCTTTATCACTCACTGTGGGATCTTCCCAGGCCAGGGATGGAACTCATGTCCCCTGCACTGGCAGGCAGATTCTTAACCACTAGACCACCAGAAAAGCCCTGAAGCACTCTCTTAAATTTTATTTGTATGTATATATAGAGAGAAATCTTTTACATAGGTTGAAGTTTATTACAAATAATAGATGAATATTTAAAAATATACAATCTAAATATTTAAACTTTAAATATAACAAAGGCTTGTATTTCTTATCAATTTTGAGTTAATTTTGAATGTAAATTTCTTACTAAGCCTTATTTTATTCATAATTTATATATATATATTTTTGGTAATTAAGTTTTGGTTACAATCAATGGTCATACCTGTGTTCAAGATATGAATGCCACTTACTGATGTTTCTCTACTTCTCTATTCTGAAAATTGAGTTGCAGAAGTAGGAAAATAGAAACAAGCTGAGGTGTTTAGAAAACAAAAAAAAAATGTATTCATTAATGTCAACACATAAATGATTCAATGTACATTATGCAACATCTTATTATTTTCCACTAAATATAAAAAGCAAAGAGTCGGACATGACTAAGCGACTGAACTGAACTGAAATATAAAAAAACACCTCACTCATTACAGAGTCATGTGTCTGCAGGCATGAGGTTATGTGTACATGCCTGATAATTTTTAAATTAATTTAATTTATATTCAATAGTGTAAAGGGTTTCTTTGCCACCGTCCAGATAGATTCTTGCTTTTATACATAAAACAATCCACATAAATTTTCATCTATAACAGAGAAAAAAGCTCTGTTAGTAAATGCTAAGTGAATGAACTCATATTCCAAAATCATCCTTATTCTACGGCTTTCACCTGCCATTCCCTCATCTGCGGAAGTCACAGTCTGCTCTGATTCTGCCTCGCCCCTCTCTACAGGCAAGTAAGTCCTTGTACACAGACAGCAGCTGTGCTTGGTGACCTATAGGAGCTGTCTCTTGCTTTCCACAGTCATCCTGGGGTCAGCATCTCCAGTTCCCACTGTGGTGTACATACTCCTCTGCCTTTGGCACATTGTCCCATTACCTGCAACCTCAGAGTCACTCACTCTAAGACAGGTGGGCTGGAACTGGAGGAGCTGGAGGAGGCACTGGAGCTGTTCCAATGGCAAAACTACCACTTGGTTTCTGCCTAATTTCTGATGGCTAGGCAGAAACTAAGTGGAAGGTTTTTTGTCTTGTTTTTGTTTTTTCTTCTGATAAATCTGCAGAAAATATTTTTATTAACATTTGTCATTTTATTCATTTCCAAGTGAGACAGCCACATTCTCCAGTCCCTCTACTCAGTACACACCCTCAGGTGACTGCTGCACCTCGCCATACAGGATAACTCGGCTGACCTAGTGGGAAGTGTCAGCCTGACATCTCTAGTCATTATTGTCATAACAAGAATGGATCCCGAAGTTATAGTGTCCTTCTCATTCAATCCTTGAACAACTATTAACTAGGCATCATGCATGTTCTTGACCTTTTGCTAAATCTGTACCTATGCCCTTAATCAGAATAGCCAAAGAACAATTAGAAAAATAAACTAAATATGTAAAGCAGGATTACAGGTTAGTAATAATTGTTACATAGTCTAATCAGGGTGATATGACAATGAAATAGTAATTGGTTGATTAGACAGGCACTCTAAAGAAGAATTGTCTTGCAGCAGTTTCCCCAAAACTGAGAATGAAGGTCCTGTATCAGGGAAAGCAAGCTGGAGACAAAGGGCAGTTAAGTAGTAAGAGACAAGGACTGAAGCAGCAAGGGGCCAGACTAGATCTCAGTGTAAAGGTGTGACAGGACTACTTTGGAGAAGTGAGACTACAATGTCATGATCTGGGTTGTACAATAAAGAATCACGTTGGTTGCTTTCTGGAGAAGAGATGGAAGGAAGAATATATAATAGCAGCAGACAGATGTTTAAAAAGTATTTAGTGTCACTAAAGTGAAAGGTCTCATTTCACATAAGAAATGATAAACAGATGTTCTGTTTGAAAATGAAGAAAAGCATCAGCAAGGGGCCAGACTAGATCTCAGTGTAAAGGTGTGACAGGACTACTTTGGAGAAGTGAGACTACAATGTCATGATCTGGGTTGTACAATAAAGAATCACGTTGGTTGCTTTCTGGAGAAGAGATGGAAGGAAGAATATATAATAGCAGCAGACAGATGTTTAAAAAGTATTTAGTGTCACTAAAGTGAAAGGTCTCATTTCACATAAGAAATGATAAACAGATGTTCTGTTTGAAAATGAAGAAAAGCACATTTTCAAATTGACTGGAATGGCATAGATGATGGTATAAATGGAGTAAAGATGGTACAGTTTACAAAGTGGAAAGCTATTGGAATAGAAGCAGAATTGGGAGGATGCAGATTTAGAATTCAGTTTTACTTGTTAAATTTGAGACACCCCTTGATGTTCAAGGTAGTTTCAAAATTGACTGTTCAAAGAGGAGATACAGTTAGAGATATACATTAGATGTTGTGTGCCCACATCTTAGCTACAAGGGACAATTTTATGAATGTCTGGNAGCAATAGTCAAATCAGATAAAATAGACTTTAAAACAAAGGCTGTGAAAAGAGACAAAGAAGGACACTACATAATGATCAAAGGATTAATCCAAGAAGAATATATAACATATTATAAATATATACACACCCAACATAGAAGCACCACAATATGTAAGACAAATGCTAATAAGTATGAAAGGAGAAATTAACAATAACACAATAATAGTGGGAGACTTTAATACTCCATTCACACCTATGGATAAATCACCTAAACATAAAATTAACAAGGAAACACAAACTTCAAATGATACAATAAACCAGTTAGACCTAATTGATATCTATAGAACATTTTACCCCAAAACAATGAATTTCACCTTTTTCTCAGCACACACAGAACCTTCTCCAGGATAGATCACATCCTGGGCCATAAATCTAGCCTTGGTAAATTCAAAAATATTAAAATCATTCCAATCATCTTTTCTGACTACAATGCAGTAAGATTAGATCTCAATTACAGGAGAAAAACTATTAAAAATTCCAACATATGAAGGCTGAACAACACACTGCTGAATAACCAACAAATCACAGAAGAAATCAAAAAAGAAATTAAAATATGCATAGAAACAAATGAAAATGAAAACACAACAACCCCAAACCTATGGGACACTGTAAAAGCAGTGCTAAGAGGAAGGTTCATAGCAATACAGGCATACCTCAAGAAACAAGAAAAAAGTCAAATAAATAACTTAACTCTACACCTAAAACAACTAGACAAGGAAGAAATGAAGAACTCCAGGGTTAGTAGAAGGAAAGAAATCTTAAAAATTAGGGCATAAATAAATGCAAAAGAAACAAAAGAGACCATAGCAAAAATCAACAAAGCCAAAAGCAGATTCTTTGAGAAGATAAATAAAATTGACAAACCATTAGCCAGACTCATCAAGAAACAAAGGGAGAAAAATCAAATCAACAAAATTAGAAATGAAAATGGAGAGATCAAAACAGACAACACAGAAATACAAAGGATCATAAGAGACTATTATCAGCAACTATATGCAAATAAATGGACAACTTGGAAGAAATGGACAAATTCTTAGAAAAGTACAACCTGCCAAAACTGAACCAGGAAGAAATAGAAAATCTTAACAGACCCATCACAAGCACAGAATTTGAAACTGTAATGAGAAATCTTCCAACAAACAAAAGCTCAGGATCAGATGGCTTCACAGCTGAATTCTACCAAAAAGTTAGAGAAGAGCTAACACCTATCCTACTCAAACTCTTCCAGAAAATTGCAGAGGAAGGTAAACTTCCAAACTCATTCTATGAGGCCACCATCACCCTCATACCAAAACCTGACAAAGATGCCACAAAAAAAGAAAACTACAGGCCAATATCACTGATGAACATAGATGCAAAAATCCTTAACAAAATTCTAGCAATCAGAATCCAACAACACATTAAAAAGATCATACACCATGACCAAGTGGGCTTTATCCCAGGGATGCAAGGATTCTTCAATATCATAACACCTATCCTACTCAAACTCTTCCAGAAAATTGCAGAGGAAGGTAAACTTCCAAACTCATTCTATGAGGCCACCATCACCCTAATACCAAAACCTGACAAAGATGCCACAAAAAAAGAAAACTACAGGCCAATATCACTGATGAACATAGATGCAAAAATCCTTGACAAAATTCTAGCAATCCAAATCCAATAACACATTAAAAAGATCATACATCATGACCAAGTGGGCTTTATCCCACCTGTGATAAGGGATGCAAGGATTCTTCAATATCCGTAAATCAATCAAGGTAATACACCACATTAACAACTTGAAAAATAAAAACCATATGATTATCTCAATAGATGCAGAGAAAGCCTTTGACAAAATTCAACATCCATTTATGATAAAAAAAAAACCCTCCAGAAAGCAGGCATAGAAGGAACATACCTCAACATAATAAAAGCTATGTATGACAAACCCACAGCAAACATCCTCAATGGTGAAAAATTGAAAGCGTTTCCCCTAAAGTCAGGAACAAGACAAGAGTGCCCACTCTCACCACCACTATTCAACATAGTTTTGGAAGTTTTCAGAACAGAAAAAGAAATAAAAGGAATCCAGATTGGAAAAGAAGAATAAAACTCTCACTGTTTGCAGATGACATGATTCTCTACATAGAAAACCCTAAAGAGTCCACCAGAAAATTACTAGAGCTAATCAATGAATATAGTAAAGTTGCAGGATATAAAATCAATACAGAGAAATCCCTTATATTACTATACACTAACAATGAGAAAACAGAAAGAGAAATTAAGGAAACAATTTCATTCACCATTGCAATGAAAAGAGTGAAATACTTAGGAATATATCTACCTAAAGAAACAAAAGACCTATATACAGAAAACTACAAAACACTGGTGAAAGAAATCAAAGATGACACAAATAGATGGAGAAATATACCGTTTTCATGGATCAGAAGAATCAATATAGTGAAAATGAGTATACTACCCAAAGCAATCTATAGATTCAATGCAATCCCTATCAATCTACCAACAGTATTTTTCAGAGAAATAGAACAAATAATTTCACAATTTGTATGGAAATACAAAAAGCCTTGAGTAGCCAAAGCAATCTTGAGAAAGAAGTATGTAACTGGAGGAATCAACCTGCCTGACTTCAGGCTCTACTACAAAGCCACAGTCATCAAGACAGTATGTACTGGCACAAAGACAGAAACATAGATCAATGGAAAGAAATAGAAAGCCCAGAGATAAATCCATGCACCTATGGACACTTATCTTTGACAAAGGAGGCAAGAATATACAATGGAGAAGAGACAATCTCTTTAACAAGTGGTACTGGGAAAACTAGTCAACCACTTGTAAAAGAATGAAACTAGAACACTTTATAACATTATACACAAAAATAAACTCAAAATGGATTACAGATCTAAAGGTAAGACCAGAAACTATAAACTCCTAGAGGAAAACATAGGCAAAACACTCTCTGACATAAACCNTGGGCCTGCGCTTTGTGCCCTTCCCAGGACCGAGCAGCTCAGGTGTTCGGCGAGCGCAGTTGCGCAGCTTATCACCCTCTCCTGCTGCTCAGTTTTCCGGGTGTACCCTGGGACCTTTTTTCAGGCAAATTGTGACTGTCCAGCACCCCAGGAAGTCTCAATTAGCAAAGAAGCCTGCTTGCAGTTTGATCAGCAAAGTCCCCCCAGGGCTGCGATTGCCACGTTCCAGCCCTTATGGCTCTGGCTGCCTGTCACCGGTGGGGGCTGGCGGGCAGCCGGCTATTTCTGTTCCATCCTTTGTTCTGTGCGCGGTCATGGAGGTGTCTTATGTTCAAGCTTTTTGCGTGGTAACTGTCCCACAGTCTGGTGTGCTAGCCTGAGTTAGTTTGCTCTGGTTACGCGCGAGCGTTCCGGCCCGATTCTTAAGAAGCGCTGCTGCCCGCATCTCCCGCGCCTCCTTGCCCAGCCCCCACTGGCTAGTGGCGGGTGCAGGTGTCTGCTCTGCTTCTCCGCTGGGAGAGTTACCGTTGGGCTGGTAACCTGTTGGTTTAATCACCATTTATTTTTCTTCCCTGTTATGTGCTTCCAAGACTCGCCACAGATTCGGCAGTGAGAATGTTTCCTGGCGTTTGGAAACTTCTCTCTTTTTAAAACTCTCTTCCTGGGACAGGACTCCCTTCCCGGGACGGAGCTCCCTCCCTACCTCCTTTGTTTCTTGTTTCATCTTTTGTGTTTTTCCTACCTGGTTTTGAAGACAATGTTCTGCTTTTCTGGATGCCTGATGTCCTCTGCTCACATTCAGAAGTTGCCCTGTAGATTTTACTCAGCGTTGAGATGTTCTTTTGATGAATTTGTGGGGGAGAAAGTGGTCTCTCCGTCCTATTCCTCTGCCATCTTAGGCGCCCTCCCCAAATTGCTTTTTTTTTAAAGGGGTGAGTTTTAGACAAATTAGGAATGATAGAGTACAAGTGTATGGCAGAAATCAACTAAAGAATTTTGTTTTCTTAGGTAAGTGTAACTTCTAGTTCAGTTTCAAGAGGCTATTCTGGAAATGGGTCTATGTATATGTGTGTATATATATATGAAGTTGTTGGGTCTCTCCTTATACACACTCCTCTCTGCAAGGCCCTAAGTAGGTCACTATGCATCACAAATTCAAAATTGGGAAAGAAGTACATCAAGGCTGTATATTGTACTGTGCTTATTTAACTTACAAACAGAGTACATCATATGAAATGCCTGGTTGGATGAAGAACACAAGCTGCAATCAAGTTTGCCAGAAAAAATACCAATAACTTCAGATATGCAGATAGCACCACCCGTATGGCAGAAAGGGAAGAGAAACTAAAGAGCCTCTTGATGAAGTTGAAAGAGGAGAGTGAAAAAGCTGGCTTAAAACTCAACAGTCAAAAAACTAAGATCATGGCTTCCGGTCCTGTCACTTCATGGCAAATAGATAGGGAAGCAATGGAAACAGTGACAGACTTTATTTTCTTGGGCTCAAAAATCACTGCAGATGGTGACTTCAGCCATGAAATTAAAAGATGCTTGCTCTTTGGCAAAAAAAAAAAAAAAAAAAAGTATAACAAACTAAGACAGCGTATTAAAAAGCAGAGAAATCACTTTGCCAACAAAGGTCCATCTAGTCAAAGCTATGTTTTTTTCTAGTAGTCATGTATGGATGTGAGGGTTGGACTATAAAGAAACCTGAGCACTGAATAATTGATGCTTTTGAGCTGTGGTGTTGGAGAAGACTCTTGAGAGTCCCTCGGACTGCAAGGAGATCAAAGCAGCGAATCCTAAAGGAAATCAGTCGTAAATATTCATTGGATGGGCTGATGTTGCAGCTGAAGCTCCAATACTTTGACCACCTGATGCGAGGAGCTGACTCATTAGCAAAGACCCTGATGCTGGGAAAGATTGAAGGCAGGAGGAGAAGAGGATGACAGAAGATGAGATGGTTGGATGGCATCACAAACTCAGTGGATATGAGTTTGAGCAAGCTCTGGGAAATGATGAAGGACACAGAAGCTTGACGTGCTGCAGTCCAAGGGGTGTAAAGAGTCGGACATGACTGAGCCACAACAACAACAAATGGTAGATGAAAACACATGGTAAAAAGTCATTGCAGGAACACAAGATTGAGGAACAGCTGTGTAACATATTCAAGACTTCTGGGTTAAGATGAGTTACTTACTAAGTGCAATCAGTCCCCAGAAGCATGATGTAGGAAAGCGTTGAGCTCTCCATCACACATAGATTTTATTCTTTGGGTTAAAAAATGTTGGAAGGATATCATTTGTATTTTCCTTTATTTATCTCCAGTGTATCTTATGATCTTCATTCCTATTCCATCCTCTCTAGAAAAAAAATGTGATTAATAGAAGTAATATATTAAATATTTGACACTGTACTAAACATTACTAATATTTTATCTCTATATTACTCTTGACAGTACTCTGAGTGTAGACAGTATTTCTAATACATGAGTCATGAGGAAACTGAAAAATAGAGAGTGTAAACTCTGTTTAGAGTAGCACAATTTTAAATGTTAAAGGATACAAATTCTGATATCTGTGACTCTTTATGCTTTTTAAAAAAAACTATTATGCTCTACTGTCTCTATGATCTGAGGTGACCATTCCTAATGCATTTCTTAATAAACTATTTATTGCCCAGTAATGTTCTAGGCTTTTGAAATACAGCACAAAAAATTTTTAATAGAAATTGCTGTCCTCATGGAACTAATACTCTGACAAGGAAACAATATAATAATCAAAAATGTAAATACAATGTGTAAAATGATAGTAATGCTATGATAAAAGTCAAGCATGGTAAGTATCTATTGAACACAGAGGATTTTAATATTTTAATAAAATGGCATGGAAATTGTCATGCAGAAGATGGTATCTGACCAAAAACATCAAGAAGATACAGGGCAAACTGTATCTGTTGCCATGTTCTGTAATAAACAAGAGGCTACTGAACTTGAAACTGAATGAGAATATGAATGACCCAAGAGAAGGATAGAAGTTCACAGAGAAATTGGAGAGTTCATACAATGCAGCATCTATAAAACATTTGTACAAACTCTGGCTTCTACAATCAGTGAGAGGAAAATAAATTTTAAACAAAATTGAGTCATAAGCTGAATTATGTTTTAAAGTGCATTTTTGAGAATATGCTGAAGGAACTCTGATTCAGTATCAAAGACATCTGCTTTCATACCACTGTAATAATCCAGATGATGAAAGGCAGGATGCTAGCAGTGGAAATAACAAAAGGTAGCCAGAACCTCACTGTATTTTGAAGACACAATCAATGGGAGGTGATGATGAATAGATTCTGAGGTGTGACAGACTTTGGGATTGAACATTCTTATTGATTTCATGTTTAAAATTAAGTCATAATCTTAAAATTACATGTGGATGTCAGTAAAAAGGTGGCTCAAGGAAAAAAAAAATTCCAATACTATAATCAGAGCTCTCTTCCATTGCTTTGAAATGGTATTTGAAATGGAAAACAAATATGGTTTTGGGAGACAATTATACACAGTTTGTCTCATTGACAGATTCATTGACTTAAATGTGACAGAGCAGTGAAGTGGAAAGAGAAAGAAAAAGGAATTTTGGAAGACAAGACCTTAAATTTATTCCCTCCACAAAAAGTATAGCTAATGTCGATAGTGATATAATGTGTCAAATGCTTTTCCTTGCATTATTTCATCTTTTCAGCAAATCTTGCAGAGTAGACATTGATTTCATTTGTATATATGAAAAAAATCATGACACTGAGAGTGTAACTAACATTTTTTATGAGACAGTCAATATGCACATTGTAAAACATTGGGGAAGCTCTTTAAACTTACTGAAATTACAGTCTCTGTTTTTTTTTAATTGAGGGTACATACCTAGATCAAATTAAAGTTGAAATATTTCACTTTTGCTTGATACATAAATGATTTTAAAATGTGAATTGATCCCAAATATCTTTATTCTTTCAGTGGACATAGAAAATTTAACAGATATCTGGTATAATGTTACCATGAAGTACCAACTTTCCTTAAAATTGAAAGGAACTGCTCTGAGAGTATTTCCAATAAGTGTACAGAGGGAAAGTATTTTGGCTTATTTAATTTTGCAAGACCTCTCTCTTGTACATAATTCAAATTCCTTTTTTTGCCCATAGGAATAGTGAGGCAGGTATGCATTAATTCATGTCATAGTACAAGAATAGGTAGTAATAAAACAGTGGCATTTTCCAAATTGCCAGTATAAAAAATTGTCAGAAGAACATGAGTATTATCTTCAGAATCTCCAAGGGGTTAACCTTTATGTTATCTGTTAAATATGAATTATGTATTAGCTCCTCATATTTCCATATATAAAACTTTGTGCCTTGGTCCTGTTCCTTGGAATGACCTTGATGTAATCAAAGATAATAGTGTTCTTTACCAAAGACATTAATCAATAACTTTATAATATGAAGCACTATGAATATTTAATAGCTTCAGCTTGAATAATTCAGATTTTGTATCTCTAAAAAATAAAGTCAATTGAGTGACTGAGACTTCTAAATCTCCTCTTTTGCTGTTCTATTTACTACTACAACTTGAGGAAGGTATGGAATTATATATATATATATATATATATATGTGACATAATGTCTCTTATGCTCTCTTTTCGTGTATGTATAATTTCTATTTGTTATTCATCTCACTGCTGAATATGAGCAGCCATTTTGTTAAGTTCACAATTCAAGCACGAGTTCATATGGAAAGCAGTTGCTTTAATTCATTGAAAGGTACTCTGTCAAAAATATATCTTAAAATTTTAACAGGTGAGACCATGAAATATCTATTCGAAAATAAAAATACAGAATCATGAATGCCTAATAAAATTGCATTGAGATCCTAAAAAGGCAATGATTGCAGATAAGATTGAAATTCAGTGTATAACTCAAGGCTTTATGAAATTCCATTGAAATAGAATGCCAACATGAAAAACATAGGAAACTCATTAATAAATGGAAATATATGTTGATATATATATGCATATAATTCTAAGCCAGAGATTGGACTAAAATATATCTTAAAATTTTAACAGGTGAGACCATGAAATATCTATTCGAAAATAAAAATACAGAATCATGAATGCCTAATAAAATTGCATTGAGATCCTAAAAAGGCAATGATTGCAGATAAGATTGAAATTCAGTGTATAACTCAAGGCTTTATGAAATTCCATTGAAATAGAATGCAAACATGAAAAACATAGGAAACTCATTAATAAATGGAAATATATGTTGATATATATATGCATATAATTCTAAGCCAGAGATTGGACTCTGTGTGTGTGTGTGTGCATGTGTGTGCATGAGAGAGAGAGAGAGAGAGAGAGTAACAGCTTAGAAAAAGTTTCTGTTTACAACTCTTCATTTCTGCTCTATTTCTATTACTAAAGAATGACACCTGACCAAAACCAAGATTGTGAGGGTTGGTTTTTTTTGTTGTTGTTGTTGTTTTTAAATTTTACAACACATGAGAAACTTCAAGCTGGAAGAATAAATTAGCAGATCTATATGGGTAGAGAGACACTTTCTAATTGCAAAATATATATCTTTATATTTTGGATATATATATATCCATATATATGCAAAAATATATATCTTTATATTTTGGATATATATATATATCCATATATATGCAAAAATATATCTTTACCAGTGAGCCACCTGGGAAGCCCCTAGTAGAGTAAAAGATGAGACCAAATATATGACTTCCAATAATGATAATCAATAAAGACAAAAAATGAAACTTTGTAATGAATAATGATCTAAATATTCACCTGAGGATTTATTCCTTTGTTGCAGGTTTTTGGAGCAATGGGCTATATTGTTTGAATCAACACTGATGTATACTGCCATAAATAAGGGATTTTTCAAGCTGGTCCCATGTGGTCTAAAATTATTTTATTTATTACTAAAAGAATGGCTCAGACAAGTCCTGTGGTAGAAACAAATTTATTGTCTGTGCTACTCACCTGTGTCATTTCTCCATATATTGCCATTGATATATATTATCCATTCTTCACAGCAATGGCTTTGCAGTGAGAAATTAAATATCTCATTGTCTTTCTCCGTCCATTTTACATTATAATGTTTCTGAGCAGACTTTTACAATTCTCTCAGAATTATAGCAGATCTTTAAATAGAAACAAAGTTAAAACAAAAATCTTAAGAGTTAGTTGAAAATTTCTTTTTTATTTTATATGTGGAATATTTAAGTAAAATATGCTTTCTTCTAAAATATACTTTCTTCTATTTTTAAGATGAAAACAAATAAGTGGTATGTCAGTGGAATTATCTGGAGCTGACTCCATCTTAAAGAAAAGCAAGACTAGACTAGAGACCGTCTAAAATAGCTATTGTGACAGAAACAGGAAAAATAATTATTTATTTTACATTCCTTTATTCTAACATTTTAATCTATTCTATACTATGCTATACCACAAGTTATAAAATGTGAAAATAAATAAAAGAAAACTTCATGTGAAATTGTATCAGGAAGGTCTGCAGGAAGCACTCTCATGCACATACCAGACTGAGCCAGCAGAAGGAGGTCCAGAAGTGACTGTAATGAGGTCTGTTTGTATAGAATTCTTTGTGTAACATTCTCTGGATTTCAACTATTTATCCATGATGTTGGAAGGAAGTTTTTTACACAGGAATTTCACCACGTACTTTTAAGAAAAGGAAAGAAGATCCCTCCCTGTCCTGGCAACAATGCATAAACCACCAATAAGAAACCAAAACAACCTTGAACTCTTGGTTTTTCTCCAGTAAACTTTTATTCAAAACGACCCTACCCAATCTCTTCATTTGAACCTTTGTAGCAACCATTGTGAAGGATTGATTCCTGACAAATCTAGATAAATGGTGCTTTATATTTTATGTACTGTTATTAATGTTTGAAATATTATGTGATTGCAGTTTTATTTTTAATTTTTTATATAAATTTATTTTTTAATTGGAGGAGTGAAGTAAGCCAGAAAGAAAAACACCAATACAGTATACTAACACATATATATGGAATTTAGAAAGATGGTAACGATAACCCTGTATGCGAGATAGCAAAGAGACACAGATGTAGAGAACAGCCTTTTGGACTCTGTTGGAGAAGGAGAGGGTGGGATGATTTGGGAGAATGGCACTGAAACATATAATATCATATATGAAATGAATCACCAATCCAGGTTCGATGCATGATACTGGATGATTGCAGTTTCAAAAATGATGATTTTGTATTTCAAAGGTCTTTTTTTTTAATTTCGAGATCAGATTGAATTTTAAGGACTATAGTAATGATTTTTCAGGGTGAAAATGATTTTATACCAACTCCATTAGATTAGCAATAGATATTCCTAGATACATCCATACCAAACATTTCTTTCTTTGTATGCAAAGATTCTTGGCTAGTTTTATCTTTGTCGCTAGTCAATATATAAAATCATTCTAAATTAGCAAAAAAAAAATCCATGCACAATGTATACATCCTCTGTATGTGTGTATGTACTAAATTGCTTCAGTCGTGTCCAATCCTTTGAGACCCTATGGACTGTAACCCACCAGGCTCCTCTGTCCATGGGCTTCTTCAGGTAATAATAAAGGAGTGGATTGCCATGCCCTCCTCCAGGGGATGGAACCCGCGTCTCTTATGTCTCTTACAGGTAAGTTCTTTATGACTAGCACCAACTGGGAAGCCCTGTCTTTCATATACCACTATCTTGAAAGGTGTTAAAATATAATGTATATATATAAATGCACAAATTATAAGTGTATAGTTCAATCAATTTGCAAATCGTGAGGACATTTAACACCTACACAGTTCACAGAACAGTACCTCATTATACTTCTCCTGCTTCTCCCTCCAAATAACCATTGTCTTTATTTCCAACAGCTTACATAATTTTGTCTAGTTGTGCTTGGTGTGTGTGTGTGTGTGTGTGTGTGTGCATTGTGCATGGTGAGGGGTGGATTATTGTTTATGAATGTATAATTGTGTATGAATATATGTCTTCTTTAGTCTAATTTTGGGTGGATGAGATTCATCGGAGATGTTGCTTGTAGCAATAGTTAATTCATTTATGTTGATTTATAATTTAATCTTTTAGAAATCTATAATGATTTATTACATGCCTTGTTGATAAATATTTGGTTTGCTTCCAGTTTAGAGCAAGTATACTCAAAGCTTCCATGTTTATTTTTGTTTTGTCTCTTAATGAGCATATTATGCATTTCTGTTTGATCCATACAATTGAAGAAAAATATTAGTGCATGGGTATCAACAATAGATAGTGTCAATTTTCCATTTTTATCTACCCCACTGTAGCTCCATCAGTGATATATGGGTTATTCTCAATCCTATTAACTGCAGCAACGTAGTGGGTGTATAGTGTTACCTTGTTTTATTTATTTTTCCTCATGATAACTATGTCTTATATTGCCCTCATGATTAATGGGAACATTTTCATACAGTAATTGACCATTTGGATGTTCTTTTTATTTAAGTGCCTCATCAACCATCCTGTCCATTGCTTATAAGATTTTCTCTATTTTCTTATTGATTGGTAAGACTTTATATATTGTTCTGGAGGTAAACTTTTGTCAGTTATATGTTTTACAAATATTGTTCCTTAGTTTGTGACTTGAATATTTAATCTGATATATATGGTATTATATTAACTAGTACATTATTATATATCTTGTGGTGTTTCAAAAATTGACAAAACAGTATCTGTTGAACAGACCATTCTTTATTTATTGTCATATATCATGTCTATATATGTGAGTGTTTCTGGACTCCCAAATCTTTACCACTGATTTTTTTTTTCTTTTCACTTAACCTTAATCCAAAACATACCTTTCTAATTTATTTTCCAGTATATGCAATAGTCATTAGAATAATCCACCAATTCTTTATTTTTAATTAATTACTTTTGCATTACTTATACTTCATATGTTAATATCTATTTTACAGTATCCACAAAAGAAATCATTGTAATGTTTGTGATTGTGCAGCATGTTTAGAACAATCTGAGCAGATTAATGTTTATCAATTTTGAATCACTGGTTGAGGAATAGGCTATCATCCTGCATTTATTTAGGTCTTTTAAAATGAACATCAATAAGCTTCATGGTCTTTAGTTCAAAGGACTTTTTCATTTAACATGAATATATTTTCTGCCTCTTGATTTTGCTGTCAGCTATATCATTTTCTTTCCATAAGACTTATATCTGGTATATAGATTCAATCAATTGTTGTACAGTAGTCACATTCTAATGACATATTAGTAACATACTGATATGTTATTATTCAGTATTATATTTCTGAATAATAATAGTTTTACACCTTCCTCTAATGTGTCTTCTTCCTTAGTTCACAGAGAAAACTCTAAATTTTTCTTTTCAATTGTATTTCAAATCTTTTTGTGGATTTTGTGAACATCCTTTATTCTTTTTGTAAATATTCTTCTGTAAGGGATAAATATCTTTTATCACTCATGGAAATTCTCTATTACAAGCTTAATTTTTATTAAGATTGAGAAGTGAATTTTATCTAATGCTTTAATTGGTGCTTAATGCTATAATATTTTGTCCTGATTCAGTTCTGATGGGATTATACTGAGAAAATCTAAATTTCAAAGGATGCTTCATTCATGGACTAATAAACCCAAAGTTTTCATAAAGAACTGTCATTCATATATATTGTTTATATATATTTTATTTAGTACTTAGGCATACTCACTTGTGAGTGAGAGATTGACCTGAATTTAGCAAACAATTCTTTGTCTGCTCTTGGCAGAGTTTGTTGAAGATTTACACTTTTTTTACTGTAAGTTTTAAAGAATTTGTCAGAAAAATACATTGGCCTTCTCGTGGAAATTTAATCAGATACTCAAGTAATTCATTGGTTATAGAACTATATAAAATCTTCTTTCTTTTTTTTATTACTTTTAATGAGTTGTATGTTGCTTTAATAAGGTTTTTCAATGTACTGAGATACCCAACTCAAAACTCTTTATCTTATTTAGATCAGATTGTAACAAAATTGAAAGAGCAATAAAGTAGAGCTATACCCATTAATCCTAAGAAATTATTTTTTATCTAATTCCTTTAGAATTCTCCACAATTAGTTTTCTTTCTGTGTGGTTGTATTTATGCCTCATCATTTAAATATGATTTAATGCATATAAAAATTTCTATATAAGCGGTGATTGTTATTTCTAGGTTATCAAGGTAAATCACTAGTAATATGCAGGTACTTGGACCTATGTTTTTGACTCCTGCTTTCACCTAATCTGATTAACACTTTGATATGAATAAAAAGTAAAATAATTATGTGCATGCATGCCAAGATCTTCAATTATGTCTGACTCTATACAACCCTATGAACTGTAGCCCACCAGTCTCCTCTGTCTCCAGGCAAGAATACTGGAGTGGGTTGCCTCCAGGGGATCTTCATGACCCAAGAATTGAACCCACATCTTCTGCAGCTCCTGCACTGCAGGCGGATTCTTTACTACTAAGCCTCTGCGGAAGCCCAAAATAATGATATTTTATTGCAAAAATATGAAATAATATTTAAAATTAAATTTTTGGTTAGTTGGTGTGATGATGCAGCTTTTTGCATATCACAGAAACCATGAGATGAATGATGCCATTTATATCATTTTAGGTTAACATCAAAGAAGAATCTTATGATACATTAATGGCAGCAGGATTAAAGTATGTATAGGTAATTTCTAAAGATTCTACAAAGCATTTCTGCAGAGTCTATAATACCTTGTAATTAGATAAATGTCAGGATTATTGTTTTCCCATATGATTTTCATTTTGCACAAGTACAAATTTAAATGATTCAAAATTTGAATATAATAACAGGAAGTAACCAGTCCTATTATAAATCTATAAATGTAGATTTACAGGAGCCCGAGTGCTAGCTTATTCCTGCTGCTTCCCTCAAAGTAATTCTTACAGAAAATACTAGTCACATGTATAAGCTAACAATATACATTTTTTTCTTGTGATTTATCATTAATTGTAGAGAATTACACCATTAATCGTCATTCTGATTATAAAATGAAAGCAGAATGAAAATTAAGTTTATTTATTCAGAACATGAAGTAACAATATTCCTTGTAATATTAAGGAGACTATAAAGTACATCTCAGTCTCACCACAATTACATCAGTAAATGTAATTGCTCTGTACCATAGCAATTACTTTAAACTGCTTAGCCTTCAGTTATATGAAGGTTTTGTTTTTTGGACAGTATCAGGCCATTAAATGTGCTGACTGGGGTTATCATTTCATTTTCCTTTCCTTCTGAAGCTCGTGACAATGAAAGCATTTCTGCAGATTCTATACAAAGTCACAAACAAAGTCACCGGGCTGCAGCTTGTCACCCAATAATAGACTTCGTCATTTATGAGTTCTCACTTTATGGCACTCCTGAAATGCTTTCACCTGAGCCATTACTGAGCAACCTGAATCATGAGGATAAATCTGCCACTGTGTTCTGCATACAATGACAGATCATCTAAAGGGCGAGAGTCTCAGTGAGAAGAGAGCCACTTCTATCAGACCTCCCCTCTGCCTATCTATATGCATGCCTGAGCAGGAGGAAACTCTTGCTTTCTTACAACATTATTTATAGGAAGCTGTACTCCATTGCATTTTTCACTCACAATTTGACAATTCCTCCTATGTAGTTGCTGCAGCAAACACATACTTCTCTTCTGTAGTAACTGCTGTCAGCAAAGGAGAGTTAATTTCCTTCTTGCTGATTCTCAGTTTGAGCATCTATATGCCAGGCATTCTGCCTGCATTTTGCTTCATTATTTCATTTAGTTCTCATGGCAGCCCTATGTAATCGATATTATTATTTTCATAATATAATGGATATTATTATTTTTCATAAAAAAAAAACTCAGTTACAAATCTAGTTAAGTAGTGCAATAACTATTCAACCTTGATTTTCTCTGATTCCAAACTGTGCCCTTTCAATGGGCTGTGTTTCTAGCTTTTGTGCACATAATGTGTTATTAGCATTGTTTTCATAATGTATTATTAGCATTGTATTCTTTTCATTTTTTAAACCATGAAATATATATACATACACATACATACAAGTATGCATACAACTGCTGCTTTATATAACTTAGATATAAATTTGATGATAAGCCAAACAATATATTTAGAAGTCAGCTTCATGCCTTAAAAAAATGCTTGTTTGTTCCCTGTCAAATTCATTCTCTTGGGAGTAATAACCACTTTTTCCAAATTATGTGTTATTAAGCATCTCTCTTTAGAGTTTTACTATCTGTGTTATGTATGTGTAGTTACTTAGTTCATTTTTTTTTTTCATCTCCAGTGCATTTCCAATTTACATAAATGAAATTAGTTTTCTTCTTTTGAAGCTTGCTATTCTCAGTTAATGGTATACTTTTAAGATTCATCAAGTTTGACACATGTACCTGCAGTCTTGGGCTTCCCAGGTGGCACTAGTGATAAAGAACCCACCTGCCAATGCAGGAGACATAAGAGACATGGGTTCGATCCCTGGGTGGGAAAGACCCCCTGGAGGAGGGCATGGCTACCCACTCCAGTATTCTTGCTTGGAGAATCCCATGGACAGACAGAGCCTGGTGGGCTACAGTCCATAGGGTTGCAAAGAGTTGAACATCACTGAAAAGACATAGTATGCACACAGCTGCTGTTTTTTCCATTGTTGATGGAAATGGAGTGGTTTCCAGTGTTTTACTATTATGAACAGGACTGGAAAGAAAATTATGATTTCATGTCTACAGAAGCACATCTGCAAGATTGTCTCTAGGATATTCACCAAGTAGTGGGATTGCTAGCTCATAAAATATGCTCGTCAACTATATGGGTAGTGGTTTAGCCGCTAAGTCATGTCCAATTCTTGCCACTGCCTGGACTGTAGCCCTCCAGGCCCCTCTTCCATGGGATTTTCCCAGCAAGAATACTGGAGTGGGCCATTTTGCGGCAGCGAGACCCGCAAATAAAGGGGAGCGCCGGGATTGCGGTGTGGAGGAAGAGCACGGAGACCCGCAGCCTGGCAGCGAGAGGACAGAGCCAGGTCGGCCTATGTGACTGAGCGGGCCCGGCGCGGCCTCCATCTGGAGAGGATTCAAGATGACCAACGAAGACCCTCTTTCCAAAAAAGTGCGACTGAGAGAAACAGACTGCAAAGTTATGGCACGAGATGAAATAATTCTAAGGTGGAAACAGTACGAAGCATATGTGCAAGTTTTGAAGGGCAAGTACACAGATCTCAACTTTAATGATGTAACTGGCCTAAGGGAATCTGAAGAAAAACTAAAGCAGCAGCGAAGGTGAAGTCGCTCAGTCATGTCCGACTCTTTGCGACCCCGTGGACTATAATATATTAGGCTTCTCTGTCCCTGGGATTCTCCAGGCAAGAATACTGGAGTGGATTGCCATTTCCTTCTCCAGGGGATCTTCCTGAACCAGGGATCGAACCCGGGTCTCCCGCATTGGAGGCAGATGCTTTAACCTCTGAGCCACCAGAATATGCACACAGGGAAAACATTCTTGTAATGTGGCTAGCAACCAAGAAGCAAGAAGTGCAAGAGTGTACTACTCAGATCCAGTACCTCCAGCAAGTCCAGCAGCCTAGCGTTGCACAGCTGAGATCAACAATGGTGGACCCAGCGATCAACTTGTTATTCCTAAAAATGAAAAGTGAACTGGAACAGACTAAAGACAAATTGGAACAAGCCCAAAATGAACTGAGGGCTGGAAGGTTACGCCTGATAGGTAAACAAATCATACTCCCCAGTCAAGACTTGCCTGACAGTCCCACTGTGAGAAAGCTGTTGTGGGACAGCCACGTACTCGTTTCCATACCAAGACTCAGACTTTTTGAGCCAAAACCCCACATTCTTATACTATCCAGCTTGTAAAGGTTAATATAAACCTTACCAGATGAACCTTGTGTTTCAGCTTTTTTCTCTTCTTCCCCTTGCTTCGGAGGCCTGATGGCATAGGACGATTCCAAATAAGTGGCCACCTCCAAAAAATTCCCCTTCCAGAACATGTAGACACTTGAGAAATGTTCTGTTTGAAGACAAGAGAGGGAGAAACAGAAGTCTTAAGTCTGTGGCACACTGTGTCTTCAGACAGTTTGGGGGAATGAAAACCTAGAGATTTAAAACCATGAATTAAACATGTAAAATTCCAGTAAATGTAAAGATGGAATATGCATTGCTCTTAACCTTGAGCATAGTGACTTAGAGACACTGTATATCAGTTTTGCCAGTAAGACCGTGGACTTTGTGATTGTTGTTGAACTTCTGGGTCACGCTCAAATGAGCCAAACAGGCAAAAAGTTAATGGCGAAGTGTCGAATGCTTATCCAGGAGAATCAAGAGCTTGGAAGGCAGCTATCCCAGGGACGTTATTGCACAACTTGAAGCAGAGTTGGCTTTACAGAAGAAATACAGTGAGGAGCTTAAAAGCAGTCAAGATGAATTGAATGACTTCATCATTCAAGTATGCAGAGTACCATTCTAGTTCTTCAGCAATAACTGAAAGAGATGCGCCAGCAGTTGTCTCAGTACCAATAGCAGCAGTCTCAAGCCCCAGGCCCGAGTACCAGCAGGACTACATCTTCTGAGCCTATAGGAAAGGCAGAGGCCACAGGTAAAGACTGCAGTCGTCTGGCCAATGGACCAAGTAATGGCAGTTCCTCCTGGCAGAGGACGTCTGGGTCTGGATTTCAGGAAGAGGGATACAGCCGAAGATAACTTTCCTTCTTCTCCAGGGAATGGGAAAAGGCCTCCAGCAGCTCGGAGGAGAGACCTGGCGGAGGAGGTAGTAGTTACATAAACCAACTCAGTGAGGGGTATGAAAGTGCAGACTCTCCCATGGGCAGTGAAAACTCTCTCACACACCACTCAAATGACACAGACTCCAAGCATGACCCGCAAGAGGAGAAAACTGTGAGCGGGAAAGGTAACCAAACTGCAGCTTCCTGCCACGTTCAGAATGGCTTGAACTCAAGTGTACAGGGTTCAGTTTTGTCAAAAAAAAAAAAAAAAATCCAGCAAATTTGTATACAGTGTCATTTAATTTGGAAAGGATACTGTACAGTTAATTAATGCATACTTTTGTCACAATTTGCCTTTTTTGTGGGTGGCTTTTCTTTTTTCCCCTTTTTTCTTTGCTTCAATACCTCTGTCACTTTGGAAATTGTAACAGTTAATTACTTTGAATGTTGCTAAAAGGACATTTGGTGTAGGGTCAGGTTATTTTTATATGAGTTAATGTGAAGTTGTAAATGGAACTCTTTCCTTAAAGTATAACACAGTGATGTCTGTGAATCTGCGTCTACCCGAGAACCCGTGCTGTGTGAGGGCATTCTTACTCATGCTGTTGCTATGCTTATGCACCATTCAGACTTGTCAGAGTAGATGTGGGTTTATGACTGCCAAGTTTGCTCAGTACAGTAGTTTTTTCACTAAAAGTTGGACTTGTTGAAGGAATCCTAGAGTAGTTTAAGTGTTAGATACAGTTTTTCCCACCATATATCTGTGCATTTTCTCTTTAGGTGATTGAATGTTTAAGAAATTTGTGTGCATAGTCACTCAATTTTTATGAATTGTTTTATCCTGTTAATGCATATTGCTCTGTGACTCCAGTATATCTTACCTGTACTGACCAAACTTAAATAAAGATTTTTATTGTAAAGAAAAAACAAAAAAGAATACTGGAGTGGGTTTCCCTTTCTTTCTCTGATCATCTAGACCCAGGGATAGAACTGGGGTCTCCTGCATTGTAGGCAAATTCTTGACCAACTGACCCACCAAGTATTGTCACAATCACATGGCTTTTTTTCTTTAATTTGTTAATGTTTAAAAACATATTGATCAATTTTCTGTTGTTAAATTAATCTAGAACTTTTGGGAAACAAATAGTTCATTATATATTATCTTTTAATTTATAGTCTTGAATTGTCTTGGTATTTTTTGCTCTTAATACCTTTCATGTTTAGAAGCTTAACATTTTGTTTCGCAGGCTGCAGAGGCGGCGGCCACACGTCTGAGGTCAGGGGCAGCGGCCTAGAGTGCCAGGCTGCGACAGCGCAGGAACGGCCGAGAGAGCTACCCCACGTCCGAGGTCAGTGGTACGACCGCGCATGAAATGGCTGGATGGCGTCAGGGACTCGATGGACGTGAGTCTGAGTGAACTCCGGGAGTTGGTGATGGACAGGGAGGCCTGGCGTGCTGCGATTCTTGGGGTCGAAAGGAGTCGGACATGACTGACCGACTGAACTGAACTGAACTGAACATTTTGTTTTGTTTCTTCAACTCTGCAAGTACATGTGTGAGACTGGACTTAAATATCTCTTGATAAATGCTTAAAAAAATTAATTCTAATGCTATTTAATTATTGTGTGGAATATTAAGAGGTTACTGATTTAGATTCTCTAGAGTTAAATTTCCATTTCAATTTTCTAGTTCTTTACATCTTAGTAAAATTATATTATTCAGGGAATTTATCCACATAAGTTTTCAAAACTACTAGCCTACAAACATTCAGTTTTAGCATGTAATATATTTAAATGTTAATATCCTACTTTTGTACTTTTATTTACTTCTTTATTCCTATTGTAGTACATTTGTATATTCTCATTTTATCATTATCTTGCCAAATTTGGTCTATTTGTCTCAAACATAATCCAAGCACTCCTAAGTAAATATATCATTTTAAAATAATTAAAAAGCTTCAGATATTTAAAATTACTCAAAGCAATGGATACAATAAGAAAAAAATCTAGAAAATTAATATTTATTTGATCCCAGTTTCATATTTAAGCAAAAAAATAAGTAATTATAAACTTTGGTTTCCTGTTATGAATGATATAATTTCATAAACAAAAAGTTCATCCTTCTAAAAATTGAGATAAAAATATATAGAAAAATTAAAGATTTACTTTAAAATAATGAATGCTGTTTCTATTGTAGTTAAAAGTATTATCATGTGGTTTTGTTTTAGAGTAGTATCTCCATCTAAAGGCCTACCCTTATTTCTCTAAGATATTATGATAAAAGCAGGATACTCATGAATGAGCCACTCCTTCAAGCAGTAGAAACTCATCATGGTGACAGAAAATGTAATGTTACAAATGGAAAATGCTATGCTTATTATAAAATAGGTCATTTATTCCTAAATTTAAGAGTCATAAATATTGCACCAGTACATATAATGATAATGCTTTTATATTATCCACCTTGTAATAAAATTTTGAATCCCTTTTGAAGAAGGAAAAGGCATATGGTTTTCATCTTGCAGAAGAACAATTTTATATGTATACTTGCACGAAAGAGTTGCTAAATGATAATAAATAACATGTGGTGTTTTAATTAATTCAGGAAGTCATTTGCTTTTTCAGTATGAGTGTCTTGAAAAGTTTTTTAATATTAGTTGAATAGTGATGAAAAAGCAAACATTTATTGCTTTGAAATGGTAGAAAGAGCTATTTGATATTCATATACAATGGGGTGACTATTTGGGGGTATTAAATATTTTATCACCTGCAATCCTTAGTTAAAAATTGTTCCTTGACCCCCAGTAAAAATCATACCATGGAAAAACTATAATCATAAAATTTTGTACATAAGGCAGAATTTTTTAATATCCCTTATATAATGTTTCCAATAACCCTGTAATATGTTTGCTGCATTAAGGTAAAGGGAGGATATAGCAAGAAGAAAAGTGAGATAAATGACCGTCCTTTCTGATCTAAAGAAATTGAAGGAGAAAGTGAGTAAAGTATGAGAGCCCATTGCTCATGTATCTGCTTCTTCACAATGAAACCTCAAGGTGGAGTTTGGAGTTCTAGAAGAGGCCTCAAACCAGTGGAGACACCTGAAGCTGCAGATTCAGGAGCCTGAAAAACAGATTGTCCAGGGGGATAGATTCAGTGAAGAGAGAGGGTAGGTTTGGCAAAGGGAAAGAATAGCCAGTGGGCCTTGCAACAGCATTGTTGCATCCATTTGAACTGCACATTGTTTAGTAGGTCAGTATTTTCTTTATTTCCTGTTTGTGGTCAAAGTACCGGAGGACCATGGAGTAGCAAAGACTAAAATATAATGACCAAACAATCACTAGCAATGAAGTCTTTAATCTAGCACAGTGAGCTTAGTTTTCGGTAACATCAAGGCACAGTTTAAGCCAGGTGTAATTACTTATACCAGAATGCTCTCCAGTCAAGGGGAGACAGAGATTCCAGACAGGAACGGGGCAGAATTTTGTAGTTATAGCTGTGAAATCTCAGGTCCACTGCCCTCCACCCACAAAATGTTAAGGCTCAGAAGCCACAGAGCCTCAATCCCACTTATATTTTGTACATTGTTATAGAAGATATTTATCTAATCAGAAAGAAAAAATAATTGTATCAGGGTAAATTTATGAATGTTAAAAACAGATTAATGCCCCCCCAAAAATGTCCATGTCCCAATTCCCAGAACAGGGGGCAATGTTACCTTGCATGGTAAAGAAGAAAGTAAATTGTAGCTGGAATTAAGTTTATACATCATCTGACCTTAAACTAGGGAGAATGGCTTGAAGGAGCCAGGTGTGCCTAATGTAATCACAAGCGTCTTTAAAAGTGGATGTGAAGAAACAGAGTGATGTGAGCTGAGAGCTCCACCAATCTTAAAGTCTTCCCCCACAAGAGTCACCAGAAAGAAACACCCAAGCTACAGAAAAGAAAGTAAGTTTGTGGGGGAGTTTTTGTTTTGTTTTGGCTGTGCCAGGCAGCATGTGGGATCTTGGTTCCCAGACTAGGAAAGTTTGTGTTTTAATCCACTCACTACTGGTAATTTGTTACAGCAGCTCTAAAAAATGAAAACAGTGAGATTAAGCCAAAGTTGTTTTATGTTTTTATTTCTTTATTTTTCTCTGTATTCAATGATGGGGTATTTATGGGAAAAAATTAACTTGGTTACACAGTAGTAGAAAGAAATGTGAATATACTTGTAACCCTGACAAACAGCTCTCAAAGATGGAGAAATGACCAAATTTAAATTTCCTGATAAATCTTTTCAAGTGCCTAATGAAATCTGGAGATGGAAATGGCAACCCACTCCAGTGTTCTTGCCTGGAGAATCCCAGGGATGGGGCAGCCTGGTGGGCTGCCGTCTATGGGGTTGCACAGAGTTGACACGACTGAAGTGATTTAGCAGCAATGAAATTTGAGTTTTCGTCTTATAACTTAAAAGATATTTTGTTATCTATTCCCCTCAAAATCTACCCAGTATAAGTTCTCCTAGCATCTTAATGTTTAGGCTTCATTTTTTTTTTTTTCAAGCTGAAAAGCAGTTTCATGTAGATCTTGGATAATGAACTGGTTTCTGAAACTCATTATCTCTGATAGCAACTTAATTGTTTTCACTTCCAACCTGTTTTGGCAAGAGCACACTATGTGTGCTTTGTTAAGACTTTGCTACTTACATAGCCATTGAAATTAAATCCTTGGGCTATCCTTTACTAATAACTTTCTTCTTTCATGTCCACCTGGTCTTGGGCCTCTTGAACCTGGCGTTATTTCCTTCACCTTTGCCACAATCTCAGATTATTCTCTCCATTTCTCACCTGGACTATGGCGACAACATATCGTTGGTCTTTCTGTTGCCATTCTGTTTCCCTTCTCGATACGGGCGTGCTCCTGTGATGCTTCACCTCCAAAACCCCGCTTGTGATATCAATTTGTTGGACGTCCTCACTGTATCTCTGCTCCCTACAGGCCCTATGCCATCACCACTCCTTCTCTACAAGTTACATGACTGTGATCTGTTCATGCTCCGTGCTCAGTCATGTCCAACTCTTTGTGGCCCAGTGAACTGTAGTCCGCCAAATTCCTCTGTCCGTGGAATTTTCCAGGCAAAAATACTGGAGCAGGTTGCCTTTTCTTTCTGTAGAGGATCTTCTGAGCCCAGGGATTGACCCTGCATTGGCAGGCAGATTCTTTATCACTAGCACCACCTGGGAAGCCCTCTTTTCTACTGTAATGTCTAATAAAGAGCTTGGAAAACTTAATATACCAAATAATATGTGTAAATAAATATTTCAAAATAGTTAAAACCAATACTTGACACAGTAATGGATCAGAGATTATTTTGATCTTTGCTGGTATTCCACTGACAGAGGAAGAAAAGGAATCTTTTTTATCTCCTGCAGCTGAATTGCATTAATCACAATCAACACTTGATTTTATTCATTTTTGACAAACTAATATTTGATCTGTGCAGTAAGAAACTGATATAACTATTTTAAGAGGCTGTTGTTAATTAACTGAGGACAAAGGAGACTGAAATAGTACATCAAGAATACACCTTCTGTCCAGTGACTTCTCTGTATCTTTTGTTCAATGAATCTTTAGCATTATTATTGAAAGCAATCACTCAGTCTATTGATATTGATATGATCTACTGTTTATAAAGTTATCAAAACTCTTAAATTGATGTTAACTCACCTTTAAAAGGGTGTTTCCTGGGATTAAAAAAATAGGAAAAGAACAACAAAGCAGTGCACCATTTGTTACCATCTTTACCATTAGTCCACTCCTGATTATTCCTAAAAGGCCATTGTTTTTCCTTCTCTAAGTTTACTTTTTTCACTTGCTGATATTACTATTCGTTTCATGGTTGATTAGTGTAACTTTTAATTATGGCACCCTGCCTAGCATGGAACCTAGTCAAACTGGCACTAACTCAGACTTTAAATGGATCCTTGTTTATTTTCCCTGAGCTCTTCCTGAGGAATAGAAAAGCAAAATGTTATTATAAAATTATTACCTTGTTATCAAACCTCTCCATTTATAAATTATACTGGTTTAAGAAGTCTTGAACTGAATACTATCTTTCATATTACTTTACCAAGCACAATGTTAGTAAAAAGTATTAAAAAGGCACATAACTGATGATAAAAAGGCTGAGGTTTATAATAGAAATATAAGTTTTCTAGGTAACTCTGTGTATGCTCTTTTTAAAAAAAAAAAAGAGAGAGACAAGTGTTTCTACTTAAGAGAATTTGGAGATTCTACCCTCCTTGTGACAGGGTTGTAAAGATGACAAATGACCTATACGTCTATGCTGAGATTGGGATGGAGTTATATATCAGTGAAATAAACTAGTTTGGAGTGAAAACATATAGGCTTTTTTAAGATGTTGTACATTGGATAAAACAATACAGATTCCATGGAAAAACTAATAAAGTAGAAAATTCAAAGGAGAAATGTTTCAAATTCCAGATTTTTCCTTTCTTAAGGAAAACTGCTGAGTGCTTAATCCTGGTTACATTTTTTTTTTTTTTTAAGAAATTTTGCTATTGCTGTCTCCATGGGCGTGGGTCTGAGTGAACTCCGGGAGTTGGTGACGGACAGGGAGGCCTGGCGTGCTGCGATTCATGGGGTCGCAAAGAGTCGGACACGACTGAGCAACTGAACTGAACCTTAGAAAATAATCTTTCAAATGAAAAACAATGCTTCATTTTATTTATCCCTGTTATGAGCAAACCTCTCTCAAAATGTTAGGTCATTCAATTGCCCTGAAGATAAGGAAATTGAGAAAGTTTACAGATTTATCCCAGCCCCCAAACCAGGAAGGAGTAGAGTATGTCTCCAAGACTAGCTTTCTCAACTACAAATCAAGTCTTATCGCTACATAATACAGTGTATTAGTTTCCTTGTTTTTGTTGTTTAGTTGCAAAGTTACATCAAACTCTTTTGCAACTCCATGGACTGTAACCCGGAGAAGGCAATGGCATTCCACTCCGGTACTCTTGCCTGGCAAATCCCATGGATGGAGGAGCCTGGTGGGCTGCAGTCCATGGGGTCGCTAAGAGTCGGGCACGACTGAGCGACTTCACATTCACTTTCCACTTTCATGCATTGGAAAAGGCAATGGCAACCCACTCCAGTGTTCTTGCCTGGAGAATCCCAGATACAGAGGAGCCTAGTGGGCTGCCATCTCTGGGGTCACACAGAGTCGGACACGACTGAAGTGACTTAGCAGCAGCAGCAGGACTGTAACCCACCCAGCTCCTCTGTCCATGGGATTTCACAGGCAAGAATCTAGAATGGGGGCCATTTCCTTCTCCAGGGGTTCTTCCTGAATCAGAGATTGAACCTGCATCTCTTGAATTGGCAGGCAGATTCTTTTACCAATGAGCCACCAGGGAAGCCCATTAGTTTTTTAGGGCTGTCAAAACAAAATACTATGAACTGCAGGCTTCAATAAAAGAAATTATGGAGGTTAGAAGTCCAAGATCAGGGTGTCAACAGGGTTAGTTCCCTCTGAGGGCTGTTAGGGGAAGTCTGTTCAATGCCTCTCTCCTAACTCCAGGTAATTTGGCAGGAATTTTTCACATTCCTTGGCTTCTGCTGCATCACTCAGATCTCTGCCTTCATCATCATGTGGCATTCTCCCAGTGTACATGTCTGCCTCTGTGCCTGCCTTTCCCCTCTTTGTGGTGGTGGTGATCAGTTGCTCAGTTTTGTCCGACTCTTTGAGACCCCATGGACTGCAGCAAGCCAGGCCTCCCTGTCCTTCACCATCTCCCGAAGTTTGTTCAAGTTAGTGTCCATTAATTCAGTGAAACCATCCAAACATCTCATCCTCTGTCATCCCCTATCCTCTCGCCTTCAATTTTGCCCAGCATCAGGGTTTTTTTTTTTACAATGAGTTAGCCCTTCCCATCTGGTGGCCAAAGTATTGGAGCTTCAGAATCAATTGTTCCAGTGAATATTCAGGATTGACTGCTTTTATGATTAATTGGTTTGATCTTGCAGTCCAAGGGACTCCCAAGAGTCTTCTCCAGAGCCACAGTTCAAAAGCATCAATTCTTCAGCACTCAACTTTTTTCATTGTCCATTTCTCACATCTGTACAAGACTACTGGAAAAATCATAGCTTTCAGTATAGGGAACTTTGGAGGCAAAATAACGTCTCTGCTTTTTAATACACTTTCTAGGTTTGTCATCACTTTTCTTCCTCCCATTTGAAAGAGTCTAATTAAATTGGAGTAGAGCTGTTAAGTAAAAACTGCACCAGACAGGATGAATGGCCAAAGAAGATTGTATTCACAGATACTGCAGACGTTGTCTAGACTATTACAACAGAGAAACTGAACTCAACTCTGTAGAAACAAATGGCAAGAGAATTTTTAAGCTCTGGGGTGAGCTAGTGAAAAAGCAGTGGCAGGGATATTAGTGGAGGGGGGTGCACTGGCTACTGTGATTAGGCCATCTGTTCTGCTAATTGGGGCCTATTGAAGTCAGGTCCCTACCCTCCCATGGAGACTAGGAGATAGGGCCTCTGTCTTAATGATTATATTTCAAAGGATGACTCCCAGGTCTTTGGGAAAGACATTCTTAGTTCTAAAGCAAGGTTATTTCAAGGTTAAAAAGCCTGGCAAGAGGCTGAGAGAGGATTTACATCTTAATAGAACAGAAATAATTTACAATTGCAAGCTTTCTTTAATGTCTAAAAAGAGAGGTCAGGGCCCAGAGTTAGGAAGAAATCTATCTAAAGCTTAGTCAAGCTAAGCAGAACTATCAAGGTCCCTTTAGGAAGAGAGAGCCCACACTAATGACAACACTGAATTTGTTCCCTGAATAAAGACTGTCTTCCAAATACCCTCATTTTCTGTGTTTAAGGTTAGCACTTCAACATATTTGAAATGGTTGTGGGGGTAGGGAAATTCAGCTCATAACACATGGATATGTAACTCACTAATCACTGAAAAGGAAAAGAAATATTTCTAAAATATTTTTGATTCTTGAAATATATTAATAGGTCAAACTAGAAAAGTTTTATAATAGAAAAATGTAAATTCCAGTGTCATGTTGAATGTTATTTTGATGCCTTCTAATGTATAGCAGAATTTTATGAAAGGAGTAATAGATGTACAATAATGGCAAGTGAGTAAAGTGTTTTATCCATTATAATGTGGATGACAAAAAGAAACAATGAAAATAATGTATGAAAAATTAAATGTTAGATTTATTAAGGTAATATAAAAAATCCTACAATAAATTTAGCTAAACCTCTCAAGATGAATAAATATAAGCAAAACAAGCATTATTTCATATACTTGCATAATTATGCTTGGAAAAAATTAAATTTTAAAAACATCAGATTTCCAGGACTCTTAAAAATTCTATGACCCAGCAATCCCACTGCTGGGCATACACACCAAGGAAACCAGAATTGAAACCAGCACTGTTTATAATAGCCAGGATATGGAAGTAACCTAGATGTCCATCAGCAGATGAATGGATAAGAAAGCTGTGGTACATATACACAATGGA
>SJXQ01004613.1:0-15716 GCA_006408695.1 Aepyceros melampus | reverse complement strand
TGGTGCCACCTACATATCTGAGGTTATTGATATTTTTCCTGGCAATCTTGATTCCAGCTTGTGAGTCATCCAGCCTGGCATTTCTTATGATGTACTCTGCATATAAGTAAAATAAGCAGGGTGACAATATACAGCCTTGATGTATCTCTCCCAATTTGGAATCAGTCAGTTGTTTCATGTCCAGTTCCAGCAGTTGCTCCTTGACCTGCATACAGATTTCTCAGAAGGCAGGCAAAGTGGTCTGGTATTCCCATATTGTTAAGACTTTTCCAGTTTGTTGTGATATACATACAGTTTGTTTTAATCTTATGTGATTATTATTAGGGGATTTTTGATGAAATAATATTTAAAGTCATGTTTAAAAAGTGAAATTTTTTTAATGAAATAAGATTTAAAGTCATTTTTAAAAAGTAAAAAAGGAAATTTTTGATAAAGGTAAGAAATTTGATCAACTTTGGGAGAGAATTATTTCTGCCAAAGTACATCATGAACTTGTTCATATCAAATATTAAATCTAGCTTGTAAACTTAAAAAAAATAGCTATTTCATGCCATAGGAAATTAAGTGTTTTTTCTGAATAATAATGGTCTTTTGGACTGAATATACAGCTTCTGACTAATCCTTTTCTTCCAACGGATGTATTAAGTGCTTAAGATATGTTAAATATTAAAACTAAAATACTGTCATCTCTTCCTTTAAATGATCTTCTTCATTGCTTGGTAGATAACTTAGAAACTCACAGCTTTTCCATATATAGAAACAGAAGGTATGGGTGATATTTATGTTACATATCTGTATGTAATTCTACTTCAATAACTGTTGAAATTATTACTGGTCTTCCCTGGTGGCTCTGTGGTAAAAACTGCCTGGTAATGCAGGAGACATCAGTTCAAGCCCTGGGACAGGAATGAACCCTTGGAGAAGGAAATGACAACCCACTCCAATATTCTTGCATGGGAAATCCCATGAATGAGGAGCCATGTGGGCTACAGTCCCTGGTATTACAAAAGAATAAGACATGACTTAGCACCTAAAAAGCAACCATCATGAATTCATGATAGGACATATTTGCAGACTTATTTTGGAGCCGTGTATAGAATAACAAGCCTGGGTGTAGAATAACAGGGCTATCTTCTGAAGTTGATCATTCCGTGGATCCAATCCAAAGGGCGTTGCATATCTCTTAGCTCAGAAATGAATTTGAGTTCGTGGTCCCTAGCTTGGAAACAGTATAAGATAATATCTTGAAATTGGTTTTATTTCTTGGAGGCTAATTTCACTGTGAAGGTAAAAAGATGGAGATAGACATGTAGAGATATAATCAAAGCTAGAAAATAAAAAGCTGGCAAAGTTGTACTACCTCAAAGACCTCAAGAAGTTATTCATGTCCCCCCCCCCCCCGCCTCCGCCGGATTTGCAAAGCATAAAATAGCATTGCAGACACAATTCAAGTTGTAAGCCTATCACTTTAAGTTGAAGGCATGTTACCATAACTTGATCATTTTGTAGTGAAATCCATGAAACAAGAAAAAGAAACTGAGGAAAAGTTACCTTAAGTTCAGTTCAGTCGCTCAGTAATGTCTGACTCTTTGCTACACCATGGAACACAGCACACCAGGCCTCCCTTTCCATCATCAACTCCCAGAGTTTACCCAAACTCATGTCTATTGAGCCGGTGATGTCATCCAATCATCTCATCCAATGTCATCTTATTTTCCTGCCTTCAATCTTTCCCAGCATCAGGGTCTTTTCAAATGAGCCAGCTCTTTGAATTAGGTAGCCGAAGTATTAAAGTGTCAGCTTCAACATCAGTCCTTCCAATGAACACCCAGGATGATATCCTTTAAGATGGACGGGTTGGATCTCCTTGCAGACCAAGGGACTCTCACTAGTCTTCTCCAACACCACTGTTCAAAGCACCAATTCTTCAGCATTCAGCTTTCTTTAGAGTCCAACTCATATCCATACATGACTACTGGAAAAACCATAGCCTTGACTAAACAGACCTTTGTTAGCAAAGTAATGTCTGCTTTCTAATATGCTGTCTAGGTTTCTCATAACTTTACTTCCAAGGAGCAAGAGTCTCTTAATTTCATGGCTTCTGTCACCATCTGCAGTGATTTTGGAGCCCCCAAAATAGTCTCTCACTGTTTCCACCGTTTTCCCATCTATTTGCCATGAAGTGATGGGACCAGATGCCATGATCTTAGTTTTCTGAATGTTAAGCTTTAAGCCAAATTTTTCACTCTCCTCTTTCACTTTCATCAAGAGGCTATAGTTCTTCTTCACTTTCTGCCATAAGGGTGGTATCACCTACATATCTGAGGTTGTTAATATTTATCCCTGCAATCTTGATTCCAGCTTGTGCTTCTTGCAGCAACATTTCTCATGATGTACTCTGCATAGAAGTTAAATAAGCAGGGTGACAATATACAGCCTTGACACACTCCTTTTCCTATTTGGAACCAGTCTGTTGTTCCATGTCCAGTTCTAAGTGTTGCTTCCTGACCTGCATACAGATTTCTCAAAAGGCAGGTCAGGTGGTCTCGTATTCCCATCTCTCACAGTTTATTGTGATCCACACAGTCAAAGGCTTTGGCATAGTCAATAAAGCAGAAATAGATGTTTTTCTGGAACTCTCTTGCTTTTTCCATGATCCAGCAGATGTTGGCACTTTGATCTCTGGTTCCTCTGCCTTTTCTAAAACCAGCTTGAATATCTGGAAATTAATGGTTCACATATTGCTGAAGCCTGGCTTGGAGATTTTTGAGCATTACTTTACTAGCGAGAGGAGTGCAATTGTGTGGTAGTTTGAGCATTCTTTGGCACTGCTTTTCTTTGGAATTGGAATGAAAACTGACCTTTTCCAGTCCTGTGGCCACTGCTGAGTTTTCCAGGTTTGCTGGCATATTGAGTGCAGCACTTTCACAGCATCATCTTTCAGGATTTGAAATAGCTTAACTGGGATTCCATCACCTCCACTGGTTTTGTTGCTAATGATGCTTCCTAAGACCCACTTGACTCACCTTCCAAGGATGTTTGGCTCTAGGTTTGTCATCACACCGTCATGGTTATCTGGGTCATGAAGATCATTTTTCTACAGTTCTTCTGTATATTCTTGCAACCACTTCTTAATATCTTCTGCTTCTGTTAGGCCTATAAAATTTCTGTCCTTTATTGAGCCCATCTTTGCCTGAAATGTTTCCTTGGTATCTCTAATTTTCTTGAAGAGATCTCTAGTCTTTCCCATTCTCTTGTTTTCCTCTATTTCTTTTCATTGATCACTAAGGAAGGCTTTCTTATCTCTTTGCTATTCTCTGGAACTCTGCATTCAAATGGGTATATCTTTTATACCCATGGGTGTATCTTTCCTTTTCTCCTTTGCTGTTTGCTTCTATTCTTTTCACAGCTATTTGTAAGGCCTCCTCAGACAGCTTTTTTTTTTTTTTTTGCATTTCTTTTTCTTGAGGATGGTCTTGATCCCTGTCTCTTGCACAGTGTTATGAACTTCTGTCCATAATTCATCAGGAACTCTGTCTATCATATCTAGTCCCTTAAATCTGTTTCTCACTTCCACTGTATAATCGTAAGGGATTTGATTTAGGCCATATCTGAATGGTCTAGTGGTTCCCCCTACTTTCTTCAATTTAAGTCTGAATTTGGCACTAAGGAGTTCATGAATTGAGCCATAGTCAGCTCCTGGTCTTGTTTTTACTGACTGTATAGAGCTTCTCCATCTTTGGCTGCAAAGAATATAATCAATTTGATTTCAGTGTTGACCATCTGGTGATGTCCATGTTTACCATAGAAGACATGTTACCATGTCTTCTCTTGTGGTGTTGGAAGATGGTGTTTGCTATGACCAGTGCATTCTCTTGGCAGAACTCTATTAGCCTTTGCCCTGCTTCATTCTGTACTCCAAGGACAAATTTGCCTGTTACTCCAGGTATTTCTTGACTTGCTACTGTTGCATTCCAATCCCCTATAATGAAAAGAACATCTTTTTTGGGTGTTAGTTTTAGAAGCTCTTGTAGGTCTTCATAAAACTGTTCAACTTCAGCTTCTTCAGCATTGCTGGTCATGGCATAGACTTGGATTACCGTGATCCTGAATGGTTTGCCTTGGAAACCAACAGAGATCATACTGTCATTTTTGAGATTGGCATCCAAGTACTGCATTTCAGACTCTTTTGTTGACTATGATGGCTACTCCATTTATCTAAAGAATTCCTGCCCACAGTGTTAGATATAACGGTCATCTGAGTTAAATTCACCCATTCCAGTCCATTTTAGTTCACTGATTCCTAGAATGTTGACATTCACTCTTGCCATCTCCTGTTTGACTACTTCCAATTTGCCTTAATTCATGGACCTGACTTTCCAGGTTCCTAATCAATATTACTCTGTACAGCATCAGACCTCTCTTCTATCACCAGTGACATCCACAACTGGGTGTTTTGGTTCGGCTCTGTCTTAAAGTTACATTAATGTTAGTTAAAGTCTCTTAAAATCATGTTTAACATATTTAAAGCAAATGCACAAATGATTTAACCTCCACATATTTATATTTTTGTTTAACATGCTGAATTCTTACAGCTAGTGCTTATAATGTCTTTGTTGTGCATTTCCCTTAGTTTTATTCTAAAAATTGTTAGAAATATTATCAAAAGTTGTGGGCTTACATAACATTCACTAGTACACCTTAACAAATGCTTATTATGTAAAAGACATCACTCTGAAGAGTTTCCTTGTATTTGCCTAACTCTTACCAGTTTATATAGATCTTCACAAATGAATAAGATGAAACATGGAGAACTGGATACATGGAGAATTTGAATGTCTTTCTCAAGGTCAAATACATAATAGCTGATGTCGTAAGATTCACAGCCAATGTCTATGTTTTGTTACTTTAGAGAAACTTAAATGTTTAATGTTCACAAGTATAACACACTTATATATATTATATAAATATTTTGAAAAACATTCCAAATTTCAAGCAGGTAGGTCAGTAGTACAAGTTTTTTTTTTTTTTAATCTTTATGATTCTTAATATTCTATCATTGCAAGTTGGGACAAAACAGCCTCTAAGCTATCCTAAGTGTAATAATGAGTTTACTACTTGCAACTCTGTATCTCTCCCTCACTAAGGAATAGTATAACAGTACCTCAGTCCAGTGTTCTTGCCTGGAGAATCCCAGGGATGAGGGAGCCTGGTGGGCTGCAGTCTGTGGGGTCGCATAAGTCAGACACAACTGAAGTGACTTAGCAGCAGCAGCAGCATACTAGAAGTATGTGAAAGAGGCAGTACTACGGAGATTTACACTCCCTGAAAGTTACATTGAAATATAAATTATTTGCTGTTCTATGCAGGGTATATTTTAGTGCCCCTAAAAACAATTACCCACCCTATATGGAAGTCATCCGTGAGACTGATTCTGGTATCCTCTTGTAGTTCTAGGTTTGTCCAATCGGGAGCAGCAGATGGCTGTAGGCGGAAATGTGAGTAGTAAATCTGGATATTTATCTGCTTACCATCTTTGGGGTTACCACAGGCTGACTACTGACTGGATCCAAGAGCACAGCCTGTGGTAGCTGTTTGGATACAGTTCATGACTGTGTTCCACATCATAACCCCTCTAAGCATCTCTTGAGAGCCTGGGGTGTTAAGAGTCCTGCTTTTGCCAGCTCCAAAGTATTGCAGTAATTTTGTGGGTTTTCTATATCCTGGCTTTATCTTGTAATTTTTTTTCCTTTATTAAGCTCTTCCAAATTACAAAATTTCCATGTGCCATCTGTTTCCTGTAGGAACCCTGCCTGGTACCTTCACTATAATTGAAAATAACTTAATTATGGAATCACTTTGATTTTTCCTTCAGCTAAACATTTAAATCACCCCTATTTTATTCCAGTATTATCCATCACTATATACTTTCATGTATTCCAATGCATAACAGATTAGATTATTATGAAGTAAATTGTCACTCTTCTGCCCTACCAGAGTAATACCCCTTTGGACAATGTAAGCCTCCAGGCATAGTGTACAGTCTACTGTTTGAGTTTAATCATATTATGAGATTCAGTCAAGAAAGGATCAGCAAGTGTTATGAAATCAGAACTTTTAAATATTCTACTGGATTTACTTACTCACCTGTGCTTCTATTATCTATTATGCTAAGAAAATATTTTGGGTTGATGCTACTTCCAGGGGAACAAGGAGATACATGGAGCATCAGTTTAGTCACTCAGTTGTGTCCAACTCTTTTGACCCCATGAATTCACAGCACGTTAGTTGGAGAAGACTCTTGAGAGTCCTTTGGACTGCAAGGAGATCCAACCAGTCCATCCTAAAGGAGATCCGTCCTGGGTGTTCATTGGAAGGACTGATGTTGAAGCTGAAACGCCAGTGCTTTGGCCACCTCATGAGAAGAGTTGACTCATTGGAAAAGACCTTGATGCTGGGAGGGATTGGGGGCAGGAGGAGAAGGGGATGACAGAGGATGAGATGGCTGGATGGCGTCACCGACTCGATGGACATGAGTTTGAGTGAACCCCGGGAGTTGATGATGCACAGGGAGGCCTGGTGTCCTGCGAGTCATGGGGTCACAATACTTGGACCCAATTCAGAGTCTCGAGAGAGTTATACACAGTAAGGCATATGATGGGATTAGCTTAGTGTCTTTAACAAAGACTCAGTGCTAGTTGTAGCTCTTATCACTTGATTTGAACATGCACTTCTATAAATATATTTTTACCGAATTTTCTCCATTTGCTTGTGATAAAAGCCAGTTTCAAAGTCACATTTGAATCTGGTTTTTTTTTTTTTTTTTTTTTTTTTTAGTTTGTTTTGCTTTACAATACTGTATTCGTTCTGCTACACACCAACATGGATCAGCCACGAGTGTACATGAACTCCCAATCTCGACCCCCACCTCCCCCCTAAATCTAAGTTTCTACAAGGATAGCCTGTAGTTTTTATTTGGTGAGGGAGCTGGAATCAGCATAACACAAAAATATTATACTGATATTACTGAGATTTTTGCCTATGCCTCAAGGATGTCACAAGGAGAGATACATTAATTACTTAAAGAATTTATATGTTAGACTATTCAAGCTGAAGTGAATAATTAAAAAACTGAAGATGGCATATTCATGTTTTACCTTGAATGCTTAAATCAACAGCCTCTGATAATCACACGTACCCTTTTCTCATTCCTCCACCTGCCCTTGAGTCTCTGCCAAAACATGAGTGTGACCGCCTGTCTATAGTAAGCTCTGCATGAAGAGTCTTTGCATTTCTTAAAAAAAAAAAAAAAAAAAATTAAGGTAATGGGAATACTGTCCTGTACCTGTCAAATTGGTTTAGTAACAAAATTTTTGCTATTTTCCTAAAAGAATGTTTATTACTATGCTAGATTTTTGATCTATAAAGAAGACTAAAAAATGATATGTTTTGGAGAGACATCCAGTCCATTCTAGAAAAGAGTTGCAAAGTAGGTGGTTATAATTCAGTTTAGCAGATTTAGTAAGTGCATGTGGATTATAAAAGCATAAAACTGCATGAATCCCTTAATATTGGCACAATATTAATCTGATTTGAATATGACACCTATTCTTTTTGGGCTCAGCTTTGCATTGCTTAGGCATGCTTTTAATATTACACTATATTTGCAGCTTCTCAATCTTCCTCAATAAATTTAGGTATTCTAAGTTACAAGGAAACAACACAGTCAGCTTTGAAATGCCTAATATATATAAGTAGGTCAATCACAATCACTAATTATTCAAACTCTCCCCATCCTGGTCTTGATTTTAATGAAAGAAGTGTATTTTCCCTTGTCTAGGGTTCTTAGCCCTTTATATTTCTTTACAAATCTTACGTAAATTTCTTCAGCAAGAATTTACTATCATTGTCCCTCTAGACAATAAGTATATACAGTTTACAAGACAGATAAAATACAGTCTATATTCTAGTAGAGGAAACCAACATAAAAATATAATAGTCTTTTGATTGTGAAAATTTCCAGATATTTTTTACCAGTTTACTTTTCACATTTATTTAGTAGATCTTCACTGTATATATGGTTCCATTTCATTATACAAATATGCTCTAAGTGTATGTCCTAAGCAAACCATTCATTTACCTCAAAGAAAAAGAGACAAATGATACTTTATTTACTTTCCTATCTTCATGTTCCCTTCAAACCACTATCAGACTTGCTAATTCTCTGATCACCTTCAACACCTAATACATCGAACTTCTGGTTTTCCTCCAACATTCTCTGGAAATCACTCTTACTGAAGCGACTGTGCCCTGAGATTTTTCTGTCAGTGAGCCCTGTATATTTAGGATTTAGATTACAGATTAATTCCCATGTACTAAATATAATTCAATCTTTTTGTTTCTAACTCAAGAAATCTCAACAAATCAAAGTACATCAAAGTTTTATAACAACTCATATCTGCTCTAAATTATATTGAAAATCAAGTTATTTGGAAAAAGTATAGTAGCAAAGCAATGACTTAAAAAATGTGTTACCCTTTGGCAAATATTTAGAACATTTTTTGAAATAATATCTTCCTTTTGAGGTCTACTTTTAACTATCACTATCCTTTAAAACATCTGACCACTAACTCCTGGAAAACAGTTCTTGCTTATGGGGTGGATGTGTGTGCTTTGTACCACAGTCACTTTTATCCTTAATAGTGAATAGGTACATAAACTTTGGTTTTATGTACCATAATAGCATAACTACACATATATTAAGAATTTTTAAGAATTAATATTTTTTTCAATTTTAATTTTCTCATCCTAGAGTTTATTATCACTTGCTGGTAATGTGAAACAATTTTTTTCTTAGATTTTTTTTTTAACCATTTATCATTTATTATCATTATTATTATTATTTTACTTTACAATATTGTATTGATTTTGCCATACATCAACATGAATCTGCCATGGGTGTACACCTGTTCCCCATCCTAAAACCCTCCCATGGATGTGTGTGCTTTGTACCACAGTCACTTTTATCCTTAATAGTGAATAGGTACATAAACTTTGGTTTTATATACCATAATAGCATAACTACACATATATTAAGAATTTTTAAGAATTAATATTTTTTTCAATTTTAATTTTCTCATCCTAGAGTTTATTATCACTTGACTGGTAATGTGAAACAATTTTTTTCTTAGATTTTTTTTTTAACCATTTATCATTTATTATCATTATTATTATTATTTTACTTTACAATATTGTATTGATTTTGCCATACATCAACATGAATCTGCCATGGGTGTACACCTGTTCCCCATCCTAAAACCCTCCCACCTCCCTCCCAGTATGATGCCTCTGGGTCATCCCAGTGCACCAGCCCCAAGCATCCTACATCCTGCATCAAACCTGGACTGGCAATTCATTTCATATATATATATATATATATATATATGAAAAGAATTAATGTTTAATCTGAGAATGGAAATTAAAAGTGTATGCAAATCACACTTGTTAGAGTGTGGCAAAGAATAAGCTCTCAAAAGATAGTGATTGTTTCATAAAATGATTAGGTTTTCTTTCTTTTTTTTTTTCCCCCAATATACCTATTAAGAATATTTTGAAATACCTCTAAACTGATGTTTTTGTATGGAAATAACATTAACCTTAGTATTTCTTGGGCTTCCCTTGTGGCTCAGCTGGTAAAGAATCCGCCTGCAATGCGGGAGACCTAGATTAGATCCTTGGGTTGGGAAGATCCCTTGAGAAGGGAAAGGCTACCAACTTCAGTATTCTGGCCTGGAGAATTCCATGAACTGTAGAGTGTGTGGGATCCTAAAGAGTGAGACTTGAGTGGGCCACTTTCGCTTTCACTTTCACTTAGTATTCCAGTGAAAATTATGCCTGTTGCCCCTCAAGAAAAGTGAAGAAGAAAATTACTTTTTTATTAGTAGGAAATGAAATTGAGCATTTGAGTGGAAGGTAAATCTTATTTCCCTTGAGGAAGGTAATATCAACTGACTGAGGATAAGTGCTGGCCAAAGGAAGCGGTCAAATACAGATACAGTCAGCTGTTCATATCTGGTGGCTCTACATCTGTGAATACAACCACAGGCTGAAAATATTTAAAATTACTGAAAGTTCCAAAAAGCAAATTTGAACTTGCTATACCCTGGCCAATTTACATAGCATTTACATTGTATCAGATACTATAAGTAATCTAGAGATTATTTAAACTACACAGAATGATATGTGTAGTCTATATGCAATACTAGACTGTGCAGGTAATCCAATCTCTTGTATAAAACATTTTTACATCTAAAGAGTCCTAGAATCAACCCTTGCTGGGTATTGAGGGATCATAGATCCCTTTAAAATTCTTCAGGGAGATGAACCAATACAGGTATGTTATGTTTATAGAAATGCTAAAAAATGAAGCCAGAGCATATATAGAAGTCAATTGAATTGGCTATGTATAGAAAGTGATTCAGTATGTTAAAGAAGATAGGCAATCAGAAATAAGAACTCCAGTGAAAATCACCCTTTTTTTCTATTTTAATTTTTAAAATTTCTAATTGAGTTATAATTGTATACACGTATTTTTATAAGTTATTTGTACTAATATATTTTGGGTATTAACTACCTATTCAACATATCATTTGCAAATATCTTCTATTAAGTAAGGGGCCTTTATGTTCAGTTTAGTTCACTGTGCAAAAGCTTCTTAGTTTAACATAGTCCCATGTATTTATTTTTGCTTTTGTTTCCTTTGCCAGAGGTCAACAGAGGATGAGATGGCTGGATGGCATCACTGACTCAATGGATGTGAGCTTGAGTGAACTCTGGGAGTTGCTGATGGACAGGAGGCCTGCTGTGCTGAAATTCATGAGGTCGCAAAGAATGAGACACGACTGAGTGACTGAACTGAACTGAACTGAACTGAATGGCCTAGTGGTTTTCCTTACTTTCTTTAAGTTAAGCCTGAATTTTGTAATAAGGAGCTCATGATCTGAGCCACAGTCAGCTCCAGGTTTTGTTTCTGCTGACTGTACAGACCTTCTCCATCTTTGGCTGCAAAGAACACAATCAATCTGAGTTTGGTATTGACTATCTGGTGATGTCCATGTGTAGAATTGTCTCTTGGGTTGTTGAAAAAGGTGTTTGCCATGACCAGAATGTTCTCTTGTCAAAACTCTGTTAGCCTTTGCCCTGATTCATTTTTTACTCCCAGGCCAAACTTGCCAGTTATTCCAGGTATCTCTTGATTTCCTACTTTTGCATTCCAATCTCCTATGATGGAAAGGACATTTTTTTGGTGTTAGTTTTAGAAAGTCTTGTAGGTTTTCATATAACTGTTGACTATCTGGTGATGTCCATGTGTAGAATTGTCTCTTGGGTTGTTGAAAAAGGTGTTTGCCATGACCAGAATGTTCTCTTGTCAAAACTCTGTTAGCCTTTGCCCTGATTCATTTTTTACTCCCAGGCCAAACTTGCCAGTTATTCCAGGTATCTCTTGATTTCCTACTTTTGCATTCCAATCTCCTATGATGGAAAGGACATTTTTTTGGTGTTAGTTTTAGAAAGTCTTGTAGGTTTTCATATAACTGTTCAACTTCAGCTTCTCTAGCACTAGTGGTTGGGGTATAGACAGATTACTGTGCAGTTGACTGGTTTGCCTTGAAAATCAACTGTTTGTGCCCTTTTTCCGGTTGTAGCCAAATACTGCATTTTGGACTCCTTTGTTGACTATGAGTTCTACTCCATTTCTTCTAAGGGATCCTTGCCCACAGTTTCGTTCCGTTCAGTCGCTCAGTCGTGTCCGACTCTTTGCGACCCCATGAATCACAGCACGCCAGGCCTCCCTGTCCATCANCTGTGGTGTTGGAGAAGACTCTTGAGAGTCCCTTGGACTGCAAGGAGATCAACCCTGGGATTTCTTTGGAAGGAATGATGCTAAAGCTGAAACTCCAGTACTTTGGCCACCTCATGCGAAGAGTTGACTCGTTGGAAAAGACCCGGATGCTGGGAGGGATTGGGGCAGGAGGAGAAGGGTATGACAGAGGATGAGATGGTTGAATGGCATCACCGACTCTATGGACATTAGTTTGAGTGAACTCTGGAAGTTGATGATGGACAGGGAGGCCTGGCATGCTGTGACTCATGGGGTCACAAAGTCAGACACGACTCAATGACTGAATTGAACTGTGATTGCATAGAAAACCTTAGAATTATTCTAGTTCTATAAGAAAAGCCTTTGGTATTTTTATAGGGATTGCATTGAATCTGTAGATTGCCTTGGAGTTTGGTTATCTTAAAATTTTTCTTTTAATCCATGAGGATTTTAATCCACAGCATATCTCACCGTTTGTTTCAGCTTCAGGTTCTTCCATTAGTATAATAGTTTTCCAAGCATAAGTCTTATATTTATCTGGTGAAATTTATTCCTAGGAATTTTCTTCTCTTTGGTACCATTGTGAAAAGGATTGTAAGTGGGATTGTTATCTTTTTGATAGTTTGTTGTATGTTCTCTGCTAAGTCGCTTCAGTCATGTCTGATTCTTTGAGATCCTATGGACTATAGCCTGCTGGACTCCTCTGTCTAGGGAATTCTCTGGGCAAGAATACAAGAGTGGGTTGCCATGCCCTCCTCCAGGGGCTCTTAGCCCCAGGGGTTGAACTCCGAGTCTCTTATGTCTCCTGCATTGGCAGGAGTGTTCTTTACCACTAGTGCCACCTGGGAAAATAGTATATGAAAATGCAACAGATTTTTGCATATTGACTGTGTACTCTTGCAAATTTATTGAATTTATTTGAGGTCTGTTTTGGGATGGAAACTTTAAGATTTTACGTGTAATCATATTGTTCACAGATGTTACTTGTCATTTTTGTTCAAATACAGAGGAAATAAATACAAATTCTAAAACTGCAGAAGCTAAGTATGTGCAGCACTTTTTTTTGTTCCCATTAACAAAATGAAGACAGTCTAAGGAACTCGGGTAATTCCCCTGGCAATCCAGTGGTTAGGACTCTGAGCTCTCACTTCTGAGAGTTTAGGTTCAATCTCTGGTTGGAAAACTAAAATCCTGAGGCCAAAAAAGANGCAGCACTTTTTTTTGTTCCCATTAACAAAATGAAGACAGTCTAAGGAACTCGGGTAATTCCCCTGGCAATCCAGTGGTTAGGACTCTGAGCTCTCACTTCTGAGAGTTTAGGTTCAATCTCTGGTTGGAAAACTAAAATCCTGAGGCCAAAAAAGAAAAAATAACAACAAAAAATCCCAGAAATGAATAAACTTTGAAATGATAGTGGTATAACAATCATATTCACTTAATTATGAAAAATAATCACAATTATATTTAAAAACTATGAACATTATAGGCATGATAACATAAATATGAAATAATATTAACAGATTTGCAGATGGAATAAGTGTTAGTGAATTATTACATTTCTAATTGTCCCTTTTTTATATACTAAAGAGTTAAGAATCTTGTTAAATTTTAATTAAAAACCATGATAAAAGAGAACTCTATTTTTTGATATTTTAAGAGACTAATAATGGCAAAAAAAAGGTTACTTACTTATACTCTATATTATAGTTTGTTGTTAAATTCTCCTTTGATCTTTATGAAATCTGGCCATATATACTGGGAAGTCTATTGACCTACACATGCTTTAAAAGTATTTAACATTACTATATCTTCTAGGCCTCTGTGGAACTTCTATGAAAGAAGTAACCCTGACTTTTGTCTTCCCTGTTATGCTAGTGTATATAAAAAGACAGTCACTTTTCCTACTAGAATGTTTCAAATATATTAACTGTGAAATTTTTAAAAATGAGCTATAGGCTTCCTTCTCACTTCTCAGAAAGACATCTATCAATAGTGTTTAAATACTTTGGTCAAAGTCTGTTGCTAATTGCTAAGTCACTTCAGTCGTGTCCGACTCTGTGTGACCCCATAGACAGCAGCCCACCAGGCTCCCCCGTCCCTGGGGCTCTCCAGGCAAGAACACTGGAGTGGGTTGCCATTTCCTTCTCCAATGCATGAAAGCGAAAGGTGAAAGTGAAGTCGCTCAGTCAGGTCTGACTTAGCGACCCCATGGACTGAAGCCTACCAGGCTCCTCCGTCCATGGGAGTTTCCAGGCAAGAGTACTGGAGTGGGGTGCCATTGCCTTCTCCACAAAGTCTATAAATTTAAGCTTTTACTGAGGTCTACACATAGATAAAATGTTTTTCTCTGTTTAAAAAAACTGCTCATGATTTTCAATTTTATTTTTGCTTTCAGTTGAAGTTTTTGGTCTAGTCCTCAGAAAGCACATTGTTCTAGGTATTTCTTACTATTTACTAACTTTATAATAGTGGATATGTCTAAGATGCAACTGCCAATGCAGGAGGCATAGGAGACATGGGTTCAATCCCTGGGTTGGGAAGATCCCCTGAAGAAGGAAATACAGCACCCCCCAATATTTGTTAATTAATTACTTTTTAATGAAGGATAATTGCTTTACAGAATTTTGTTGTCTTCTGTCAAACCTCAACATGAATCAGCCATAGGTATACATATATCCCCTCCCTCCTGAATCCCCCTCTCATCTCCCTCCCCATCCCACCCCTCTGGAATATTACTTGGCCATAAAGAGGAACACCTTTGAGTCAGTTCCAATGAGATGGAACCTATTAAACAGAAGTAAGTCAGAAAGAGAAAGATAAACATCGTATGCTAATGCATATAAATGGAATCTAGAAAAATGGTACTGAAGAATTTATTCACAGGGTAGCTATGGAGAAACAGAATAGATTTATGGACATGGGGAGAGTGGAGGAGAGGGTGAGATGTATGGAAAGAGTAACATGGAAACTTACATTACCATGTGTAAAATAGATGGCTGATAGGAATTTGCTGTATAGCTCAGGAATCTCAAACAGGGGCTCTGCATCAACCCTCCAGTATTCTTGCCTGGAAATTTCCATAGACAGGCTGGCAGGCTGTAGTCCATGGGGTCACAAAAAGTCAGACACCGTTGAGCACACACACACACTAATCTTAACCTCAAGTGTTTACCCATTTATTGTTGTTTAGTCTCTAAGTCAAGTCTGATTCTTTTGCAACATCATGGACTGTAGCCTGCTAGGCTCCTCTGTCCATGGTATTCTCCAGGTAAGAATATTGGAGTGGGTTGCCATTTCCTTCTCCAGGATCTTCCCTGATCCAGGAATCAAACCTATGCCTCCTGCATTGGCAGGCAGATTCTTTACCACTGAGCAAACAGTACCCATTTATTGTTGTTTAGTCTCTAAGTCAAGTCTGATTCTTTTGCAACATCATGGACTGTAGCCTGCTAGGCTCCTCTGTCCATGGTATTCTCCAGGTAAGAATATTGGAGTGGGTTGCCATTTCCTTCTCCAGGATCTTCCCTGATCCAGGAATCAAACCTATGCCTCCTGCATTGGCAGGCAGATTCTTTACCACTGAGCAAACAGGGAAGCCCTCATTGACCCAGTAGGTAAAAATAAAATAGCAAGCTGTTCTCTCATCCAGAGTGGTTGTAAGGGTGAAATGGATATTGAAACACTTCATTCCCTGTGATACAAAATGTTCCTGGTTTTTCTCATATCTCATTGAGGTTTAAGTCTCATCCTTATCTGATATACCCTTCCCATCTTTTAAGACCCCCTCCACTTGTTAAGTTTGGCATTTCCTAGAATTTAGTCCTCACTTCATTTC
>SJXQ01004611.1:457966-488993 GCA_006408695.1 Aepyceros melampus | reverse complement strand
GCACATGGAAAATTCCAAGGCAGAAAAGAATGTGGTTCTCCTAAGGACCAGTAAGTAGTTTAATTTGGCAGCACAGTGGTACCAAAAGGCGGGGTGAGGGGGCACCCAGGCAATGCCAAGGAGACAGGAATCACATCCCGGAGAGCCTCGTGATCTGGCTAAGGAGTGGGGGTTTATCTGCCATAAACAACTGAGGAATTTTATACTAGGAAACAAAAAGATCAGATCTTTTCTTCCTTAGCTCACTGGCTATGACGAAGGACTAGATGGGAGAAAACCAAGGATGGAAGCAGAGTCCAGTTAGGAAACTGTTTCCAAGCCGTAATGAGAGACTGGTATTCTATAGCCCAGAGACCAGAGCCAGGGGGAAATTTCTTAAACCAAGAAGCAGAGCTAGAACACGCACAGCAGCACCCTGTTCAGGTTCTCCCTCCCATAACTCCCCTGAAGTCTTCTTACTCCAGGGACCCTCCTTGGGGTTTGTACCTTCAGATTATGTCCCAATACATGATCTGAAAAGTCTCAGGATCTTAAAAATTGCCCCAAACAACACAGTGATTCCGCCTGCCAAAGCAGGAAACGTGGGTTCGATCCCTGGGTGGGGAAGATCCCCTGGAGAAGGCAAAAGCAACCCACTCCAGGAGTCTTCCCTGGGACATCCCATGGACAGAGGACCCTGGAGGGCTAGAGTCCATGGGGTCGCAAAGAGGCGGACACGACTGAGCGACTTAACAAACACCCTCCTTTAACTCTTCTCGTTGAAACGTAGGCTGTCCTGTCTGGCTCCCGCGGACAGAGGGCTCGGTGGTGACCATCCGGCGCGCGAGAGCATGACCCTGAGCGTCCCTCTGGGATCAGATCTGAAAAGACACGACTGAGGGTGCTGGGAGGGGGCGTCCCTGGAGTTGCAGGAAGCCAGGTTTACCTTCACGAAGAGGGTGATGTCGTGGTCCTGTCCCGGGGCCCCCTCCTCGGACGCCTCGCCGCCCTCCTGGCCGCCGTTCTCGGACACTGTCCCGCTGCCGCGTTCAGCGCTGCGCTCGTCCGCCAAGTGGTTGCTCAGGTCGGCCTGGGGCTCCCCGACCTCCGCCGGCCGGATCGCCTCTCCAGCCGCGGTGCCCTCCTCCTCGCCCCCGGCCGTGGCCTCCTCGCTTGGCCCCTGGAAACCCCGCTCCAGCCTCTCCTCTTCGGCCTCCTCCGCCCGCCCCGGGGGCCCACCCTGGTCCGCGTCCTCACTGGCCTCTGCCCTTGCGTCCCCGGGGGCCGCTTCCCCCGACTCCCCTCCCTCGGGGTCGCCCGTCTCCTCCGCTGAGCCTTGAGGCCCCCGCGCAAGCTCCCCGTTGCCGCGTTCAGCGCTGCGCTCGTCCGCCAAGTGGTTGCTCAGGTCGGCCTGGGGCTCCCCGACCTCCGCCGGCCGGATCGCCTCTCCAGCCGCGGTGCCCTCCTCCTCGCCCCCGGCCGTGGCCTCCTCGCTTGGCCCCTGGAAACCCCGCTCCAGCCTCTCCTCTTCGGCCTCCTCCGCCCGCCCCGGGGGCCCACCCTGGTCCGCGTCCTCACTGGCCTCTGCCCTTGCGTCCCCGGGGGCCGCTTCCCCCGACTCCCCTCCCTCGGGGTCGCCCGTCTCCTCCGCTGAGCCTTGAGGCCCCCGCGCAAGCTCCCCGGGGGTGCACCCCACGCTCTCCGCCGCTGGGGCCTCAATCGCCTCTGCCTGGGACTGGGGTCTGCGGTCCCCTCCGTCCCGGGGCTCATCCTCGGCGCCCTGCGTTCCTGCAGTCGGCACCCCGACATGCGTGCTGGCCCCCGCTGGCTCTCCGACATCTGTGCTATCCGCCACCGATTCCTCGGCTTCCACGCTCTCCCCCGCCGGCCCCTCGGCGTCCACGCTGTTCCCCACCGACTCCGGGGCGTCCACGCGGGCCCCCACCGACCCCTCGGCGTCCACGCTTTCCCCCACCGACTCCGGGGCGTCCACGCGCGCCCCAGGCGCGCTGGCAGCCGGCTCCCCGGGCCCGCTCCCCGCCTCTTCCTTCGCGTTCAGGGCAGCTGGGTCCCCGCGGCCCCCCTGAGTCTCCCCCGGCTCCTCGCCCTGCGCACCTGGCCCGAGGCTCGCCTCCTCCTCCGGCTCCGCTCCGCTCGTCGGCCCCCCTACCTCGCGGGCGTCCTCCCCTGCCTCGGTCTGGCCCTGCGCCCCGCTCGTGCCCCGCGTCTCGGCTCCCGGGCCCCCGCCGGAGCCCGGTTCCAGCCCGCCCGTTCGCTCTCCGGCCGGCCCTGGGCCTTCTCCCTCGGGCCCCGCGGCCGTCGCGGCTGCGCCCGCCCCTTCGCCCCCCGGCGCCTCCGCAGGGCCCTCTCTAGCCTCCCCTGGCTGAGCATTCGGGCCCCCGGCCTCCGGCTCTCCCCGCCTCTCTGCCTGAATGGCTCGCCTCCTCCTCCGGCTCCGCTCCGCTCGTCGGCCCCCCTACCTCGCGGGCGTCCTCCCCTGCCTCGGTCTGGCCCTGCGCCCCGCTCGTGCCCCGCGTCTCGGCTCCCGGGCCCCCGCCGGAGCCCGGTTCCAGCCCGCCCGTTCGCTCTCCGGCCGGCCCTGGGCCTTCTCCCTCGGGCCCCGCGGCCGTCGCGGCTGCGCCCGCCCCTTCGCCCCCCGGCGCCTCCGCAGCGCCCTCTCTAGCCTCCCCTGGCTGAGCATTCGGGCCCCCGGCCTCCGGCTCTCCCCGCCTCTCTGCCTGAAGCGCCGAGCCCCCGGACGGGCTCCGAGGACGCGGGGCGCCCGCCTCCAGCTCCGCGACCTCGGCCATGGCTGTAGATCCCTGTCTTCCACCGGAGACCCTTCCTGGACTCTGCTGAGGAGCCGGTTGGCGCTAGGCGAAGGGCACGGCGCGGGGGGCCGTTGCACCCCCTCGGAGAGGACCCCCCTGCTCCGGGCTCTGGCGGCGCCTGAGCGGTGCGCTGGGCGCGCGGGGCGAAATCCTCTAGATTCAAGACGCCGCGCCCCTTCTCCCGGGCTTAAACTCTCTGGGTTCTTTCACCGCTCCTGTTTCTCCCTGGTTCCGCGTCTGCTTCCCACCTGGACCCCTAGTTCCAACCTTGGTTCCCTGGAAAGGCGCCCGCGGAGGTGCAGCGCGCGGCTGGGGAGGGCCGCTCGGCGTTCCGAGGTTGACCAGGAGTGCCCGGTGCCACCTCCAATCCCCCCTGGGGCTTGGGCGGGGTTTGTATCCCCCTCGGTTCCCCCTACGTGGGTGGCCTGAGAGCCTGGCCAATGACAGCCTTTCTTGCAGCCCTTCTGGATTTCAGCGAAAAGATCCTGATCCTGCGGGCAGCTTGGAAGCTTTCTGGAACAGCTTCAAGTTCCAGAGCCATTAAAATCACCCCCAGACGCCCAAACACCTAATCCCCACTTTCCCAGGAGTCAAGTGTTAAACTTCAGCAGCTGCTCAACTGCAGGTGCCCCTGAAATGCCTCAGTGCCCAAGAGCAAGGTGGATACATCCTGGAAGAAGGAAGGCAAGGCGGCACCCCTTCCTTCCGATTTCTGCCGGGGCCTACTGAGAAGTTCCAGAGGCCCCGATATAGAAGAAAGATGAGCTGTATCATGTAATTAATTGTATAATTCTGCATCTTTCTTTGATTTTCTGTAATCTAAAATGCATTATTTCTAGCTCTGGTGGTTCAGATGGTAAAGAATCTGCGTGAAATGTGAGAGACCAGGGTTTGATCCCTGGGTTGGGAAGATTCCCCTGGAGAAGGAAATGGCAATCCACTCTAGTATTCTTGCCTAGAAAATACCATGGACCAAGAGCCTGGCGGGCTACAGTCCATAGGGTTGCAGAGTCTGAGTGCGACTAAAACACACATTTTAAAAGGAATACAGTCTCAATGCTGAAAATAGGGTAGCTAGAAAATAACAGAGCTCTTGAAAATTTTTCTGTTATCCCATTACCCCTGTTAAATGAAGATATCTCCTGCCATGTCAATAAACAAGAAATGTCACAGCCATCAGTGACTTCTGGCCTCCAAATGTGATTGAGGGCTCCCAAAACTGCAATCCAGGGGATGGCACCACCCTCCATGGTGATTGTTGAGGAGCTGGGGGAATCAAAAAGCAGCCATCTGCCGCTGTTTAAGGAGAACAAGGAAACTGGATTTGGCCCCAGATAGTGAGGTGCATATGAAAGGAATGAAATCTGTAAGCCCAGAGGCTTGCATCTTCCCAGACTTAGAATGCTAAATTCCTGAACTTGATACCTGATCTTTGATGCTCAGACTGCCTAGTCCCTTTGTTACAAACTTGTTCATAGCCTGACTTCCCCTCCCGCCTCCTTGGAGCAGTCTCTTAGATTTAACTAAGGTGCTGTCTCCAGGGCAGCAGTCTTCCCTTTGCCCCAAATAAAATTGAACTCGCAAGTCTCAAGTTATTTTTTAGTCGACACCCACAATAAACGCTTTATTTTAGAGAGAAAGAAGGAGGTGGGGTGGCCTGGGCGCTGGGTGCTAGGAAACCAGAGCAAGACTTTGAGTATATAGCAGTGACCAAGACTGAGAAGTTCCCTCCCGTTATCAGAGCTTTGGGGTGGGACAACAGCAACAAAAAATAATCAAACCAGGTACCTCTGGAGTTTTATATAGACATATGCACTTGAACAGAGCTTTTCTGGTGGCTCAGGCAGTCAAGAATCCGCCTGCAGTGCTGGAGACTTGAGTTCAGTCCCTGGGTTGGGAAGATCCCCTGAAGAAGGGAATGGCAACCCACTCCAGTGTCCTTGCCTGGAGAATCTCATGGACAGAGGAGTCTGGAGGGCCACAGTCCATGGGGTCACACAGAGAGACTAAGCACACACAAACACGTGAGCAAATAGAAAACCTTAGCTCCTGTATCTCACACCCCCATATCCAACCTGCCAGGAAATTCTATTATCTCTATTTTTTTAAAGTATATCCAGAATGCAACCTCTTTAATCTACCCTCATTGCTACCAGACTGGTCCAAGCAGCCGTCACCTCCTAAGTGGTTCTCCTGCTTTTCCCTCACCCTCCTATAGTCTGTTCTCCAGTCAGTGGATCCTCGTTTGAAATCACCAGTCCACCACGCCACTTTTATGCTTGAAACCTTTCAAAGAGTCCTGTCTCATGCCAAGAAAAAGCCAAGTCCTTACACATCAAGTATGAGATTCCATAAAACCAGGCACCTGAATCTCTTCTGCCTCACCAGCTCCTAACACACCAACCTCTCTGCTATTTCCTGGAACTTGCTGGGCAACCCTTTGACAGGGATGCTGCCTGTATCCTCAGTGATCACTCTTTACCTTTTGCGATCTTTCACAAGCTGTTTGCTCGAAGCACTTATTTTACTTTATGTTTTAATTTTATTTTACTTTATGTTTTAATTTTATTTTTATGGGAATAATCCTTAAGACCTACACTTTTAGCAATATGCAATATTGTTCACCATCGTCACATTGTTGCACATTAGATCTTCAGAACTTACTCATCTTTTGCATAAGTGAAACGTGGTACCCGTGACCAACACCTTTCCAATTCCCCCTCACTCCAGTCCCTAATAACCACCATTCTATTCTCATTCTATGACTATTTTAGATTCTACCTGTCAGTGAACTTATGCAGTATTTGTTTTTCCAGCTTATCTTATTTAGCATAAGGCCCTCCAGATTCATCCAAATTGTTACAAATGGCAGGATTTTCCTTTTTTTTTTTTTTATAAGACTGAATAACATTCCATTGTCTGTATCTACCATATTTGCTTTATCCATTCACCCAAGGAAGAACATTCAGGCTGTTTCCATATCTTGACCATTGTAAGTAAAGCTGCAATGAACAGGGATAAGCAGTCTATTTTCAAACACAGCCTCTACTCCCAGTCACCTTTTTCTGCCTTGTTTTTCTGCATAGCAGTTATCTCCTTGTGACATAAGCTATTCTACTTACTCATTATCTGTCTCCTTCATCCCACCCCACCAGGATGGTGGTTCTGTGAACCTAGGCACATAATAGGCACTCAGTAAATAAATGCTGAATTAGTGAATACATGCATGCTTTCATATATATCAACCTGCATACAAACAGACACGCATATATATATATATATATATATATATATATAATTTTTTTGCTCATGCCACATGGCATTCGGGATCTTAGTTCCCTGACTAGGGATGAAACCTCTGCCCCTTGCATTTGAAGTGCAGAGTCTTAACCCTTGGAGTGCCAAGGAAGTCCCCAGTCTGAGCCAGTTTTCAAATACACTTTTTTCAGTTGGTTTTTTACTTTGGGCTATAAGCGAATGTCATGAGACAAGCTATACACAGAAAATCTTCTCGACTGACTTTGGTGAGTACTTCAGTAAATGCTTTTAATTACTAGCAAAGGTCGATCAGTTGGTATAAAGGAACACAAAGGAAATGCCAAATAAATCGAGTTGTGAAGGTCACTGTGAAGTCACTTAGAGATTTGCGCAGTGTTGACTCCGTTGGCCAGCACCAGATTAGCTATTTAAATACCAAGGAGGGTTAAACAGAGGTGAGGAATTCAGGGATGGGAGGGAAAAGGCAAAAGTGCTGGTAATCAAGTCGATTTTTAGTAATTTTAGAGTTTTCCTACCATCTTTTATGAGGAAACACGAAGCAGGGTAACTCAGGGATTACAGAAAAAAATCTCAAGGACTTATAAATAAATGATATAAAGGTTTGTTGTTTTTCTGTTTTCTCAGAACGAGCAGACTCATTTTTACAGAGACCCTCTCTTTCTCCAGCAGGTCTCTGCTCCTTTCAGAAGACCCCTTGGGAAGATGGTGTATCTAGAACATTCAGGCCACAGGCTACACTGTGGCCAAACAAGACATCCCCCTTGGGTTGCTTTCTCCCCAACAACTCCTCCTCCTCATCTAAGAATGGTCCCAAGCCTGGCTGTGCCCCGTCACTTATAGAGGTATATTGCAGTTTGTCGTTGTTGTTAGTCACTCAGGCGTGTCCGACTCTGCGAGATCCCATGGACTGTAGCCCACCAGGCTCCTCTGTCCATGGGATTCTCCAGGCAAGAAGGCTGGAGTGGGTTGCCATTTTCTTCTCCATATTTCAGTTTAGAGAAGGGTATCTCAGGATATCCCTGGTGGTCTAGTGGTTAAGACTCCACGCTTCCATTGTGACGGGCTGGATTCAACCCGGATCAAGTCATGTGGCCCAGCCAAAAAGAAAAGAAGAATATTGCCACCAAATCGTCCTCACCTAGGAGGCAGGAATTTAAGCACAGGTAGAGCATCCTGTAAGCCAGTGAAAACATCACACAAACCAACACGAATTGTGTCATGTGAAAAAGGCAGGTTCTTTGATCACTTTGCCTGACTTAAATCCCACCTTCTCACATGTTAACTGTGTGATCTTGAGTATCTTCTTCATCTAGAACAGTGGGCATAAGAGGATTATCGTCATTGTGAGCTTCAAATCAGAGGATGTATGTGTGAATCAGTTCACAGCACTGATTCTTGTTCAGTTCAGTTCAGTCGCTCAGTCGTGTCCGACTCTTTGCAACCCCATGAATCGCAGCACGCCAGGCCTCCCTTTGCCATCGAGACAGTGTGATACTGGCATGAAGGTAAAGACACAGATCACTGGGATAAAATCGATAGACCAGAAATAATCTTCACAGTTACAGCCAGTGGATTTTCTACAAGGACATTGAGACCATTCAGTGGGAGGAAATACCAGCCTTTTTTAACAGATCAGTTCAGTTCAGTTCAGTCGCTCAGTCGTGTCCGACTCTTTGCGACCCCATGAATCGCAGCACGCCAGGCCTCCCTGTCCATCACCAACTCCCGGAGTTCACTCAGACTCACATCCATCGAGTCCGTGATGCCATCCAGCCATCTCATCCTTGGTCGTCCCCTTCTCCTCCTGCCCCCAATCCCTCCCAGCATCAGAGTCTTCTCCAATGAGTCAACTCTTCACATGAGGTGGCAAAGTACTGGAGTTTCAGCTTCAGTATCAGTCCTTCCAAAGAACACTCGTGGCTGAGCTCCTTCAGAATGGACTGGTTGGATCTCCTTGCAGTCCAAGGGACTCTCAAGAGTCTTCTCCAATAACACAGTTCAAAAGCATCTAGTGGAGAAATAATTGTTGAGTCACATTTGAATGCAGAGTTCCAAAGAATAGCAAGGAGAGATAAGAAAGCCTTCCTCAGCGATCAATGCAAAGAAATAGAGGAAAACAACAGAATGGGAAAGACTAGAGATCTCTTCAAGAAAATTAGAGATACAGAGGGAACACTTTATGCAAAGATGGGCTCAATAAAGGACAGAAATGGTAGGGACCTAACAGAAGCAGAAGATATTAAGAACACATGGCAAGAATACACAGAAGAACTATACAGAAAAGATCTTCATGACCAAGATAATCATGACGGTGTGAACACTAACCTAGAGCCAGGCATCCTGAAACGTGAAGTCAAGTGGGCCTTAGAAAGCATCACTATGAACAAAGCTAGTGGAGGTGATGGAATTCCAGTTGAGCTGTTTCAAATCCTGAAAGATGATGCTGTGAAAGTGCTGCACTCAATTTGCCAGCAAATTTGGAAAACTCAGCAGTGGCCACAGGACTGGAAAAGGTCAGTTTTCATTCCAGTCCCAAAGAAAGGCAATGCCAAAGAATGCTCAAACTACCACACAATTGCACTCATCTCACACACTAGTAAAGTAATGCTCAAAATTCTCCAAGCCAGGCTTCAGCAATACGTGAACCGTGAACTTCCAGATGTTCAAGCTGGTTTTAGAAAAGGCAGAGGAACCAGAGATCAAATTGCCAACATCCGCTGGATCATGGAAAANCTGCACTCAATTTGCCAGCAAATTTGGAAAACTCAGCAGTGGCCACAGGACTGGAAAAGGTCAGTTTTCATTCCAGTCCCAAAGAAAGGCAATGCCAAAGAATGCTCAAACTACCACACAATTGCACTCATCTCACACACTAGTAAAGTAATGCTCAAAATTCTCCAAGCCAGGCTTCAGCAATACGTGAACCGTGAACTTCCAGATGTTCAAGCTGGTTTTAGAAAAGGCAGAGGAACCAGAGATCAAATTGCCAACATCCGCTGGATCATGGAAAAAGCAAGAGAGTTCCAGAAAAATAGCTATTTCTGCTTTATTGTCTATGCCAAAACCTCTGACTGTGTGGATCACAATAAACTGTGGAAAATTCTGAGAGAGATGGGAATACCAGACCACCTGACCTGCCTCTTGAGAAATCTGTATGCAGGTCAGGAAGCAACAGTTAGAACTGGACATGGAACAACAAACTGGTTCCAAATAGGAAAAGGAGTCCATCAAGGCTGTATATTGTCACCCTGCTTGTTTAACTTATATGCAGAATACATCATGAGAAACGCTGGGCTGGAAGAAGCACAAGCTAGAATCAAGATTGCCGGGAGAAATATCAATAACCTCAGATATGTAGATGACACCACCCTTATGGCAGAAAGTGAATAAGAACTAAAGGGCCTCTTGATGAAAGTGAAAGAGGAGAGTGAAAAAGTTGGCTTAAAGCTCAACATTCAGAAAACTAAGATCATCGCATCCCATCCCATCCATCACTTCATGGGAAATAGATGGGGAAACAGTGGAAACAGTGTCAGACTTTATTTTTTTGGGCTCCAAAATCACTGCAAATGTAATTGCAGCCATGAAATTAAAAGACGCTTACTCCTTGGAAGGAAAGTTATGACCAACCTAGACAACATATTCAAAAGCAGAGATGTTACTTTGCCAACAAAGGTCCATCTAGTCAAGGCTATGGATTTTCCAGTAGTCATGTATGGATGTGAGAGTTGGACTATAATGAAAGCTGAGTGCCGAAGAATTGATACTTTTGAACTGTGGTGTTGGAGAAGACTCTTGAGAGTCCCTTGGACTGCAAGGAGATCCAACCAGTCCATTCTAAAGGAGATTGGTTCTGTGTGTTCATTGGAAGGACAGATGTTGAAGCTGAAACTCCAACACTTCGACCACCTGAAGAGCTGACTCATTTGAAGAGACCCTGCTGCTGGGAAGTATTAAGGTCAGGAGGAGAAGGGGACGACAGAGGATGAGATGGCTGGATGGCATCACTGACGTAATGGACATGGGTTTGGGTGGACTCTGGGAGTTGGTGATGGACAGGGAGGCCTGGCGTGCTACAGTTCATGAGGTCACAAAGAGTCAGACATGACTAAGCGACTGAACTGACATGCAAAAGGTAATTTAGAGCCCTGCCTCACACTCTATATAAAAATTGCCTCAAAATTAACGCAAAGACCTCAGTGTAAGAGCTATTAGTAAAATTACAAAACTCTTAGAAGGAAATAAAGATATAAGACTTTGTGACCTCAGATTTAGCAACTGTTTCTTAGATATGAAACCAAAAGCATAATCAAAGGAAAAAATATATACTGGACTCCATCAAAATTAAAAACTTTTGATGCCAAGGACATTCTCAAGAAAGTGAAAAGGCAGCACACAGAACGGGATGATGTATCTGTTGACTGTGTGGTGTCTAGTATATAACAATAAAACCCAAATAACCCAACTTTAAAATGAGCAAAGGCTCTTGAGGAGACACTTATCCAAAGAGATACATAAATAGCCAACAGGTACCTAACTGAACAGCAGCAACAGCAAAGTGAAAGAATCAGACACAGAAGCCTTACGTTACATGATTTCACCTATAAATCTCCATGACAGGAAATCCACAGAGACAGACAGCAGACTGGGGATGCTAGGGGATGAGAAAGAGGGGGCATGACCACTGGCAGGTGTGGCGTTTCCTCTGGGGATGATAGAAACGCTCTGGAATGAGGTCACAGTGGTGACTGCATAAGATCGTGAAAATACTCAAAACCACCCAAGTGTGTGCTTGAAATGGCTGACACGGTGGCTTTTGTGTTATGTGCATTGTATCTCAATTAAAAAATTCAATTTAAAAAAAAGGGGAAAAAATGCACAAAGTTTCACAGACCTACAAGGAAACAAAGTAAGGTGAAACGCTTGTGTTGTCAGAGTCCTCGGAGGAGGAGGAAGGGGGGAGTGCAGGAAAAGATCTCAAGAAACAATTGCTGAAAACTCCCCAAATTTGGCAAAAGACACAAGCTTGAGGCAACCCAAATGTCCTCCAGGGATAAAGAAACGAAAAGCGGGGCTGCATCCGCAAGAGGAACCACCACCCGGCACGCGAAGGGGCCTCTCGCTGACACAGCAACTCCTTGTCTGGTCCCCACGGCGTGGCGCTGAGGAAGGAAACCCTCCAGGTCTCCCTGTTCCCTTTCTTTCATAGTTGCTGCTTGGAGGCCTTTGTCAGATAATCCAATGGTCTTATTCCATTTTATAAGACTTTCTGGAAAAGACGTGAGGTGGTGATGGCGAGCAAGTCCCTGGTTGCCAGAGCTCCAGACTGGGGAGACCACAGGCAGCTCTGGAGTAGCCGCACCACAGGGCCGAGTTGAGGAAGTCCCAGCTCCCAAGGGGGGAGAGTCCTGGCAGTCGACCTCTGACGTGTGGGCACCGCACAGGTCAAGGAAGGAGCTGGGGGGCACATGGAGAGGCCAGCACCAGCTCCCCAAGGAACCACAGGAAGATACGGAAGCAGGAGGTGCCAAGACTCTGGTGCCTGGGGACCCAGACCGCACACTCCCTGCCTGTCCCCACTTGGCCGCGTCCACCTGCACCCCTCCCCACGAGCTCAGCCGGGCGGCCCCGGGGCCCCGCAGCTCGGGGTCACTAAACATGTCTTCAAGAAGGAGATGTCTGGCGCTGAGTGAAAGTGCTGTGTCTGGTTTCCTGGGCAGTGTTCTTGCTCTCTGCTGCTGCTGCTGCTGAGTCGCTTCAGTCGTGTCCGACTCTGTGCGACCCCATAGACGGCAGCCCCCAGGCTCCCCCGTCCCTGGATTCTCCAGGCAAGAACACTGGAGTGGGTTGCCGTTTCCTTCTCCAGTGCATGAAAGTGAAAAGTGAAAGGGAAGTCGCTCAGTCGTATCTGACTCTTAGCGACCCCAGGGACTGCAGCCCACCAGGCTCCTCCAACCATGGGATTTTCCAGGCCAGAGTACTGCAGTGGGGTGCCATTGCCTTCTCTGTCTTTCTCTCTTAGCAGTGGGTAAAAGGGGAGGCGTCCCGCAGCGGTTGTGTCTAAGTCTCAGTGGGGTGTGCTGGTTGTTTACTCCTGAGGCTGACATGGGCAGCGAGCCTAGTGTCCCCCAGTAAGCCAGCATGGGGGTAGCGGTTCACTGAAGACCGAAGTCCTGGCCCAGGGCCATGGGCCCTGCAGGTCCACACAAGCAGGGTGAGTGAGGGCCCACACTCTGGGCTCAGCTCCAGCCTGATCGCCCTCCCTCCCCAGACACCCGCCCTGCCCTCCCGAGCCCTCCTCAGCCAGCTCCGGTGTGGGGTGCCATTGCCTTCTCTGTCTTTCTCTCTTAGCAGTGGGTAAAAGGGGAGGCGTCCCGCAGCGGTTGTGTCTAAGTCTCAGTGGGGTGTGCTGGTTGTTTACTCCTGAGGCTGACATGGGCAGCGAGCCTAGTGTCCCCCAGTAAGCCAGCATGGGGGTAGCGGTTCACTGAAGACCGAAGTCCTGGCCCAGGGCCATGGGCCCTGCAGGTCCACACAAGCAGGGTGAGTGAGGGCCCACACTCTGGGCTCAGCTCCAGCCTGATCGCCCTCCCTCCCCAGACACCCGCCCTGCCCTCCCGAGCCCTCCTCAGCCAGCTCCGGAGGCCTCCCCAGCCCTCACACCCCGGGAACACAGTCTTCCCTTCCTCTTAAACTGGGAATTTTTGAGATTCCACACAATGCCCCATTGAACTTTTCCAGAAATTATTTCCTGAGCAGCAAATTCTTAAGCCTCTTTTGAAATGCATTTTCCGTCTGTCCTGCTTTCTCTGCCGCCCTTTGCCTCTCCCGTGGCCCAGAAACTTCTCCGGTTCATGGGAAGGCCTGTGTCCTTTTGAGCAGAGTTCCCTGGAAGGGCCTGATTTGAGAAGCTGTGAGTTTTCAACCTCCGTGGGTCCCATGAGCCTCCATGGAGACGGACCCTGAACCTTGTGTCCCTTCGGGAAACACCTCACCCAGAAAGCCCTCCTGACCAGCACTCCAGCCCCTGGGGGCAGCACCCAGGCAAGCTGTCTGTGGGGAGGAAGCACCCCATCCCAAGCTGGACCCTACGTCCTACTGTGCGAGTGCGTGGAGCCACGCCTCTGGGCTCTGCCAGGGGAACTGACGCGTCTGCATCAGGATGCCATTCGGTGAGCACGTGCTGCTGGGCAAGCTGCGACAAAGTCTCCCAATGCTTGCCAAGGACATGGGACAAGCATTCACAGCCCTGGTGTGATTGTGCAGAATCGCCCCTTGGGGCTTCTCAGCTCTGCTGTGTCCTGATCCCAGCCTGAGACACCCCAGGGAGCCTGGGCGCCACAACCTGCATTGACGGCGAGGGAGATGGCAGGGAGGTTCAGAAGGGAGGGGCTGTATGTATATCTATGGCTGATTCACGTTGAGGTTTAACAGAAAACAGCAAAATTCTGTAAAGCAATTTCCTTCAATAAAAAAAATTTTTTAAATAGATACGCAAAAAAAAAGAAAAAAAAGAACCCATGGGGGCACGTGAGCCAAGAAGCAGGAGAGGAGCCAGTGCCGAGGGAGGAGGGAGGCACTCGGCTCCTGGAAGGGCGCGGGGAGCGCCAGGCGCTGCGCTTCCGGTCACGCGCCACGTGGACGCCCCTCCCCGGGTGTCTGCACCCTGCCACGCTGCGCTGTGCCTCGCTGTGCTCCCTTACGGCCTGGGCTTCCCCGTCCTGGTGAAGAAGTCCTCCTCTAATCCGAGATCTCCTGGATGTTCCTTTCAGTGTCTTGCAGTTTGGCTTTTCCCATGCCGACCTTGAATGCATCCAGGATTCGCTTCTGTGCCTGCTGTAAAATAGGGCTTTACAGTCCTTACTGCTCACAGAGATAAAGGATCATCGGGGCCCCAGCTGTCAAAGTGCCTGCCCTTTCCACACCTGAACGACAAGGGGAGCCAATACCAGCTGTCTGATTTGGGGTCTGGAGTGCCCTCCCTCACCCCCTTCCCCCGACCTGCTCATTCATCCCTCAATACCCAGCCGTGTGCCCACTGCTCCCAGGCAGACTTTCTGATACCACCTTAGCTTTGGTGCCTCTTCCCAGGCTCCCACAACCTCTGCTTCTGTCTGCCATGGCAGGAAACACTGGGAAATGCAGTCCGACCACCCGGGACTGGTTATAAAAGGTTGAATTCCTGCTCCTCATTCAGCTATATGACCTTGGGCAAGCTCCTTAACCTCTCTTACCTCAGTTTCTTTGTCTATAGTGAGTGAGTGAGTGAAAGTCACTCATCGTGTCCAGCTCTTTGCGATCCCATGGACTCTAGCCCACCAGGTTCCTCTGTCTGTGGGAGTCTCCAGGCCAGAATACTGGAGGGGTTGCCATTCCCTTTTGCAGCAGATCTTCCTGACCCAGGGATCGAACTCAGGTCTCCTGGATCACATCCTGCATTGTGGGCAGATTCTTTACCGTCTGAGCCACCGGGAAGTCCTTAAAACAAGGGTAACAATATATGCCTTCAAGTTTGTCACAAGTCTTAAATAAGGTCATCTCTACAAGCTTCCAGGAATATTAAAAAAGCTGCATAAGTGATCTTTATGGCTGCGGTGCTGACTGTGGATGCTATACCCACCCCTTTCCTTGTCTGTCTCCCCAGGAGACGGAGCGCTTCCTGGGGGTAGGAACCGCATCTGCCCCATAAAGGGTGTGGTTTGCGTTTGCTGAACACAACACAGCCTGGCATCCCGGGACAAATGACGGGACGCGGCCCCGGCCATCCTGGTGGGGAGGAGATGGTTAAAAGGAAGAGTGGCCTGGGCTTGGCTGGGAATGGGGCTCCAGTCCACGTGGCCACCTGACTCCTTCTGCCTCGGATAGGAGTGGGGCGAGAGAGGACGGAGACTGGCCCCCGCCCTCCATGTGGCAGAGCCCACCCGAGTCCTGAGCCAAGACCCCGTTGCTGAGAGAGGAGGGGGCCAGACCCAGACACGCACAGCAGCACGGCGCAGGGCAGCCGCTGTCCAGCCCCAGATGGTCCGTCCTCTCCACTCAGCACGTCCACACTGAGCTACCACCTGCTTCACCCAAACCCAGCTCTTCATGTCAGAGGACAGTTCCAGCAGAGCCCGGGTGTGGTGGCAAAGTGTCCTTCCATCCTTTCCTCCATCTGTCCATCCGTTCATTCACTCACTCATCTCTCTGTGCTCCCAGTTCTTCATCTGAAAAATGAGGACCATGATCCTGCCTGCCCCACAGGGATGGCGTGTGGATTGCCTCCAGGAGAAAGGAGGTCTTCACGGTTGTGCTCGTCTGCTCTGCCCAAGACCAGAGCCAACGGGGGCAAAGAAATCTGGCAGATGGGGCTGGGAATAAAGCATCAGCTTTATCACTTTATAGTGAAAAGCAGAGACATTGTGGCAAAGTGTCCTTCCATCCTTTCCTCCATCTGTCCATCCGTTCATTCACTCACTCATCTCTCTGTGCTCCCAGTTCTTCATCTGAAAAATGAGGACCATGATCCTGCCTGCCCCACAGGGATGGCGTGTGGATTGCCTCCAGGAGAAAGGAGGTCTTCACGGTTGTGCTCGTCTGCTCTGCCCAAGACCAGAGCCAACGGGGGCAAAGAAATCTGGCAGATGGGGCTGGGAATAAAGCATCAGCTTTATCACTTTATAGTGAAAAGCAGAGACATTACTTTGCCAACAAAGGTCCGTCTAGCCAAAGCTATGGTTTTTCCAGTAGTCATATATGGATGTGAGAGTTGGGCTATAAAGAAGGCTGAGCACCGAAGAACTGCTGCTTTTGAACTGTGGTGTTGGAGAAGACTCTTGAGAGTCCCTTGGACTGCAAGGAGATCCAGTCAGTCCATACTAAAAGAAATCAGTCCTGAATATTCACTGGAAGGACTGATGCTGAAGCTGAAACTCCAGGACTTTGGCCACCTGATGCGAAGAGCCGACTCATTGGAAAAGACCCTGATGCTGGGAAAGATTGAAGGCAGGAGGAGAAGGGGACGGCAGAGGATGAGATGGTTGGATGGCATCACCTACTCAATGGACATGAGTTTGCACAAGCTCTGGGAGTTGGTGATGGACAGGGAGGCCTGGTGTGCTGCAGTTCATGGGGTTGCAGAGAGTCGGACACGACTGAGCGACTGAACGGAACTGATCACTTAAACAAAGCTGGATTCAGAAGAGCACAGCTGGGATGGGCAGCAAGAGGGGCTTCCTAATGCTATTGCCACCTCTAGGCCATCCCCTGGCGAGGGGCACCAATGACCTCTGCAGGCCTCCCTGCAGGGCTGCCCCCAAACCTGGCCACAGGGAGGCGCCGGTCACACTGCAGACTTGGAGCGGACAGCGTCTGACCACGGTGCGAGCTGGGGGGGTCTGAGGGTGGAGGCGCTCATACCCAGCCTGCTCCCCCCGCAGGGGAAGAGCTCCCCGCTCCAGGAGGGTTTAGGAAAACCCTCTTTAAGGACACTGTGCGTGCTTAGTTGCTCAGTCCTGTCTGAGTCCTGCGCCCCCGTGGACTGTAGCCTGCCAGGCTCCTCTGCCCATGGGATTCTCCAGGTAAGAATACTGCAGTGGGTTGCCATTTCGGGAAACTGCATTCGGCCACCCACACTCCATCCAAATAGGGCTGATGCTGACACAAAGTGCTTGGACAGCGTCAGGCGGGGAGGAGGTGCATGGTGGCCCCTGGCTGTTAGGATTCTTAATCCTGCTATTTGCCAAGCCGCTGCGATGTGCCAGGCCCAGGCTGGAGGCTGAGGATGCAGAAGTGAGCAGAGCATGGTCCTGCCCACCCGAGCCTCCAGCCCAGCCTCGTGAGCCGTGGGGTCTGGGCGAGGCAATGCCTTGCCGACACCTGCTTCTTCTGGGGCTTGTTGAAAGGCTGCTGCAAGGCACCGTGTTGTATGTGCGTGTGTGTGTGTGTGTGTGTGTGTGTGTGCACGCGCACAAGCACGGCTCAGTTGCTCAGTCCTGTCTGACTCTGTGACTCCAAGGATTGGGGCCTGCCAGGCTCCTCTGTCTAGGGGATTCTCCTGGCAGGAATGCTGGAGTGGGCTGCCATTTCTTCCTTCGAGGGATCTTCCTGACCCAGGGGCTGAACCTGTGTCTCGCGTCTCCTGCGCTGGCGGCAGGTTCTTCACCACTGTGCTACCTGGGAAGCCCCATGTTGTATGTATCCTCCTTCAAATAGTGAACACTCCTGCTTTGTTATTTTCAACTTGTTTTGAATACTTTTGGCCCTTTGCACTTTCATATGAATTTTACAATTGGTTTCTCGGTTTCCACTGAAACGTCCACTGAGAACTCACCTAGGATGACACCACCCTTATGGCAGAAGGTGAAGAGGAACTAAAAAGCCTCTTGATGAAAGTGAAAGAGGAGAGTGAAAAAGTTGGCTTAAAGCTCAACATTCAGAAAACAAAGATCATGGCATCCGGTCCCATCACTTCATGGGAAATAGATGGGGAAACAGTAGAAACAGTCTCAGACTTTATTTTTCTGGGCTCCAAAATCACTGCAGATGGTGACTGCAGCCATGAAATTAAAAGACGCTTATTCCTTGGAAGAAAAGATATGACCAACCTAGATAGTATATTCAAAAGCAGAGACATTACTTTGCCAACTAAGGTCCGTCTAGTCAAGGCTATGGTTTTTCCTGTGGTCATGTATGGATGTGAGAGTTGGACTGTGAAGAAGGCTGAGCGCCAAAGAATTGATGCTTTTGAACTGTGGTGTTGGAGAAGACTCTTGAGAGTCCCTTGGACTGCAAGGAGATCCAACCAGTCCATTCTGAAGGAGATCAGCCCTGGGTGTTATTTGGAAGGAATGATGCTAAAGCTGAAGCTCCAGTACTTTGGCCACCTCATGGGAAGAGTTGACTCATTGGAAAAGACTCTGATGCTGGGAGGGATTAGGGGCAGGAGGAGAAGGGAACGCCAGAGGATGAGATGGCTGGATGGCATCACTGACTCGATGGATGTGAGTCTGAGTGAACTCCGGGAGTTGGTGATGGACAGGGAGGCCTGGCGTGCTGTGATTCATGGGGTCGCAAAGAGTCAGACATGACTGAGCGACTGAACTGAACTGAACTGATAGTTCAATTTCAGGAGAAGCAGCATCTCAACCTGTTTCATGTTAGGTTTTTACTTTCTTTTAGCAATCTTTGGCGATTTTCAGTGGACCAGCCTTGCACCTCTTCTGTAGATTTAGTTTTGGTGGCTCAGATGGTAAAGAATCCACCTGCAATGCAGGAGACCCAGGTCAGTCCCTGGGTTGGGAAGATCCCCTGGAGAAGGGAAAGGCTACCCACTCCAGTATTCTTGCCTGGAGAATCCCATGGACAGAGGAGCGTGGCGGGCTACAGTCCATGAGGTTGACAAGAGTTGGACATGACTTGAGTGACTAACACTTTGACTTTTTCAGTCCTATTTCATTCTTTTTAATGTTCCCATAACTGATTGTTTTCAATTCCAGTTTCCAGTCACTTATTGCTACTGTATTAAAAATGGTTTTATATAGTGAACTTGTATGCTACAGCCTTGTTAAGCTCACTTATCCGTCTTGTTAGCTTTTTTTATAGATTCTATCAGATTCCCTCAGATTCTATATAATATAGATGGATGGCCACGGCAAATGTGAAAAAGACAGTTTTGCTTCATTTCCAATACGCATGCCTTTTGTCTCTTTCCATTGCCTCCTCGCACTGGCCGGCTGACCCAGAGTGGAGCAGCTCCACCCGTGCCCCTGTTCTCAGGGTCAGCCAGCCTTCTTCTACCAGGGAATGTGTTTTATGTGTCCTTAATCAGCTGAAGGAAGTCACCTTCTATTCCAAGTGGGTAATGAAAATACTTGGCCTCCTGATGCGAAGAGCTGACTCATTAGAAAAGACCCTGATGCTGGGAGGGATTGGGGGCAGGAGGAGAAGGGGATGACAGAAGATGAGCTGGCTGGATGGCATCACTGACTCAGTGGACATGAGTTTGGGTAAACTGTGGGAGTTGGTGATGGACAGGGAAGCCTGAGGTGCTGCAGTCCATGGGGTCGAAAAGAGTCGGACACGACTGAGTGACTGAACTGAACTGAATAAAAATACATGGTGGGTTTTATCAAAGCTTTTTTGCTCTCTATTGACATGATCATGTGATTTTTCATTTTTAGCTTATTAATGTGATAAATTACATCAATTGCTTTTAAAACGTTAAACCAACTTTGCATTCCTGGGGTATACTTGCCTTGGTCATAATATATGATTCCAGGTAGATATTACTGGATGCATTTTGCTAATTCTTGTTTAAAGCGTTTTCACCTACTCATAAGAGAAGTTAACCTGTACTTCCTCCCTGTGATGTCTGTGTCTGGTTTTGGTATCAGGATAATGCTGGTTAGAATGAGGTGAAAAATATTCCTTCCTCTTCTATTTTCCAGAAGAGTCTGGATATAATTGGTATTATTCCTTCCTTAGATTTTTGGTAGAATTTTCCAGTGATGCCACCTGGGCCTGAAATTTCTGTTTGAGGAGGTTTCAATTCAGTTTCTCTAGTAGACATAGGGCATTACTCAGAAAAGAGAATCTTCTTCATCTTGAGCTTTGGTATTTCATGTCTTGCAAGGAATCTGCCCTTTGTAGCCAGGTTGTTGAGATTATTGACAGGAGGTTATCCATACCATTTCCTGTTTTCCTTTTAGTATCTGTGGAATCTATAGTGGTGTCACCTCTCTCATTCCTAATATTGGTGGTACTGACAGGCTTTGTCCAGACATTATCTCCTACAAAATAGTGAAGACATGCTGAATCGACTTCTCCAGTAGCTGCTTCACATTCTCTCTGGAACCCCTAACCTCTCCTCTCCTTCCCTCCTGCTTGTACCATCTGGTCCTGCACCCAGCTGGGCTCCTAGGATGGCTGAGCAAGGGAGGGCCAGGTGTGGCTGCTTTCAACAAAGTTCAGTTCAGTTCAATCGCTCAGTCGCTCCGACTCTTTGGGACCCGATGGGCTGTAGCACGCCAGGCCTCCCTGTCCATCACCAACTCCCAGAGTTTACCCAGACTCATGTCCATTGAGCCAGTGATGCCATCCAGCCAGCTCATCTTCTGTCATCCCCTTCTCCTCCTGCCTTCAGTCTTTCCCAGCATCAGGGTCTTTTCCAATGAATCAGGTCTTTGCATCAGGTGGCCAAAGTATCGGAGTTTCAGCTTCAGCATCAGTCCTTCCAATGAATATTCAGGACTGATCTCCTTTAGGATGGACTGGTTGGATCTCCTTGCATTCCAAGGGACTCTCAAGAGTCTTCTCCAACACCACAGCCAAAAGCATCAATTCTTCAGTGCTCAACTTTCTTTACAGTCCAACTCTCACATCCATACATGACTACTAGTAAAACTGAAAGATGAAATTAAATTGCTTAACAAATCAGCAGTTTACCTTCTCAGGTAGAAGATGTCAGGAGGCGTGAGGTCAGCAGAGACCCCAGAGCCTGCTCTCTTTCTGCTTCAACACACTCAGTGTGTGGTATCTGTCTTCAGAGTCACAGTCTGGCTGCCGCAGCTCCAACCGGCACATCTGCATTCCAGCCAAGAAGGGAAGAGCAGAGGTTAAGGGGTGAGCACCTGCTGTCTATCCCCCTTTAGAGAACATTCCTAAAGTTCTACCTGGGTGCCTCCACTCCACTTCATGGCCACACCTGCAGCTCCAATTTGACCTGCTTCTCCCTTCAGCCTGTCTCCTGGGGCCCTCAACCAAACCCACTCATTCCTCAGCTCAACTCCACCCCAGACTTCTGCACCCCATCTCCTTCCCACCAGAAGCTCAGAGGGTTATCCTCACTCCCCATCACTCTACAGGCCACAAGAAAAGGGGCTCACCCAGGGTCTCCCAAAGTTGGTGCCCCAGCAGGGTGCCCTCCCCAGCCACTATTCCTGCCCAGAGCTCTAGCTGGCTCCATCCACCTGGCTCTCTCAAGATGACATTCCAAGAGACTGGTTGCAGGGTCCAGGGCCACCCAGTAAGCGACTGGATGAGTCATCTTACAGGAGGGTGCCAGGTGCACCTTGGTCCTGCTGCCCACGAGGGTTCTCTCAACCACTCCCCTGGCACAGGCCAGACATGGTGCTGAGCATGGGGATTCAGCAAAGGGTCCTTCTGTCTGCTGAGAACAGTGCTTTAGTCCCCAACGCAGCTCCCTTGTCCCCACCTCCCGGAGGGTGGGAGCTGCTGACCCTTGACCTTGCTCATCTCCTGGGCTGAGGCCCCACCGGGACAAATGACCCATAGCATGGCCACCATCCCATCCTACCCTCGGGTCGCCAGGTGAGAAAGACCTGGAGGAATCCTGGATGGTCCTCCAGTGGCCCCTCCGCCTTCTGCTCACAGGCAGGGAGACTGAGGGTCCCAGAAACGCCTCGTCCAGGCTGAGGTGGCCACAGGCCTCTCTGTGAGCAGAGAGGCGTCCACACCGAGGACGACTCTGCGCCCCTGGCCGTCTCCATGCCTCCCTGCCCAGGAAGGCCCTTCCTCACTCTGCAGCTGAGAATTTGTTAAAGTTCTCGAAGGCGCTTCAGACCCTGAGCTCCGCTGTCCCGCCCAGCACCCTCACTCTCCGCCCGCGCGCCCCCCGCCGCCCCCTGAGTCAGGAGGACCTCGACAGGCTTCCTGCCCCACTTCTACCCTAACACCCAGCTGCAGCCTGGACGGACAGAGTCAGGCCAGAGAGGCCAGCACAGGAAAAGGGCGCTGTCAAGGCGAAGAGGTTCCTGAATGCAGCTCAGTTCTTGGAAGTCACTTTTTCCTTCCCTTTCCCCAGGCACCCGCCCTCTTCACGTCCTGCCAAACGTCTGTGCCTCGTGTAAACCCTGAGCCATGGAGCCGCCTCCCAACACGGGCCTGCTGTTGACGTGGCCCCTGAGCCTGGCCACCGCCAGGAGGGCGAGAGAGCCTGTGCAGGGGGGCAGCTGAATTGCCCAGGCCCAGCAGGCATGTCTTTGGGGGTTTTCAGCAGGCATGTCTTTGGGGGTTTTCTGGGCTGGGGGGACTGGAGATGGAGCAGGGCAGACCCCCTCGGTGGCAGCTGGGGCTCCCCTCTGTTGTCTGACCCCAGGGGTGCACAGACCCTGCAGGGACTCTCCACCCCAGAGCCTGCCCCCAGCAAGCCTGCCTACCCCCACCTCCTCCCTGCAGATGGGACAGGCTGCCCTGGCACCCACCTGTGCAGGTGTGGGCAGAGGGTCTGACCCAGGTTGCTCAGAGTGTGTGGCAAGACCAGGTGTCTGATCCCAGGGCTTGCTTCCTCTCCAGCCATGGCCTCTTGGGGGCTGAAAACAGACCCTGAAGGAGCAGGAACCCAGGAGAGTGTCACATCAGAGGATACCTGAGCTGGAAGAACCGGAGAGCCCCCAGCCTGCATGGTCCTCAGGGGAGGACCCGGAGGCCCAGAGAAGCTGAGGGACCCTGCCTCTCACAGCAGGCTGGTGGCAGGGCTGGGGCTCGCCTGCCATTGACTCCTGAACGGGAGACCCTGCAGTTGGCCGGCCCCTCCCTCTACTCCCTTCCTGACGCCGGGGGAAGGGAGAGAACTTCTCCAGGGCCTGGCCCTGATCACCACTGGAGAGAAATGAATTTCAAAATACATTTCTGGATGAATCATTGCACCAGGAAACCTTGAAAACTGCCTGTGTCTGCTGAAGGCTCTGTCCTGCTGACTCCTTTATAAAATCCTGGAAAGAGCTCTCTGCTAATGGTCTGCTTGGAACAAACGCTGTGTGGCTACAATGCTGGGGCCACCCAACCCGTAGAACCGTGCAGAAGGCTCCTGGTAACGAAAGCCAAGCCCCCAGGACTCAGCACCTTCCGCAGTCGCTGTTCAAGTCCGTTCTCTTCCCAGACAGTAACGAACCGGGTGGCAGGGCCTTGCTGTCAAGAAGAGGCCCCATTCTCACGGCAACCCCCTTGTGAAACACTCATAGTCTGCTAGGAGAGGAGGCAGAGCTGCCCAAGGAGCCGCTCAGTGTGCTGGCTACACTGTTTCAGGTCTGTTATCAGTCTGCCCCCAAGTGATGCTGGACTCTTCACGACCCCACAGACCGCAGCATGCCAGGCTTCCCTGTCCCTCACCACCTGCAGGGGTTTGCCCAAGTTCACGTCCACTGAATCAGTGATGCCACCCAACCATCTCAACCTCAGTAACCAGCACTACTGAGCACTTTCTTGAGAAGTTGTGAGGTTACATCATCGCGAACATCACTAGGGACCCCCCACAGGATAACGCAGTGCACAGTATGTGAGATGTTCCTGGTTCAATATCTTAAAAAATTTTTTTTGTTTAAATATTACAAAAACAATTTTACAACATTGTGTGGGTTTCTGCCATATGACAATTGGCTGGGGCTCCTGCAGGGCTGCAGGCCTAGTGCAGCTAAGGTCACTGAGCCCCTGGGAGAGGGCCGGCGCCATGCCTGGTGTGACCCTGAGAGAAGCAGGGGTCGCAGGCAGAGGTTTGCAGGTGGAGAGGCTGCCTCCGGAGAGAGGACGGTGGGAAGGAGGGCTTAACTTCGGGAGGCGGCTCCCCTTGGACCATGTGACATCAGGCTGATTGGACAGGTTTCAATTCTTTCCCTTTGACCCTGTCGTGTCTAGTTTCTTAGCCTTCTGAGGGAGTTTCATGATTTTTTACAACTTGGGCAGGAGGGCCAACGAGAGAAATGAGGGCTGGGGAGAAAGGGGGAGCAGCGTTTGCTGCTTGGCCCTCTGATAGCCCAGGGTAGCCGAGCACCCTGAAAAACAGCAAATTGCAAGTGACTGGATGGTTGCTGGGGTGGGGGACGGGAAGGGGGGCCTTGAACAGAAAGTCTGTGAGCTGCCTGGGGGCACGGGGGGTTCATGACAGCCTTGCAAATGGGGACAGTTACTTCTATGGGCTTCTCTGATAGCTCAGCTGGTAAAGAATCTCCCTGCAATGCAAGAGACCCCGGTTCGATTCCTGGGTTGGGAAAATCCACTGGAGAAGGGATAGGCTACCCACTCCAGTATTCTTGGGCTTCCCTGGTGGCTCAGCTGGTAAAGAATCCACCTGCAATGCAGGAGACCCGCGTTCGATCCCTGGGTTGGGAAGATCCCCTGGAGAAGGGAAAGGCTGCCCACTCCAGTATTCTGGCCTGGAGAGTTCCAAGGACTGTATGGTCCATGGGGTCACAAAGAGTCAGACACGACTGAGCAACTTCCACTTTCACTTCCACAGGACAGGTGAAGAAACTGGAGAAATGAACGGACCTGTGCGTGCTATACAGAAGGTGAGCTTCAAAGCATTGATCTAATCCAGTCGGACTCCAGAACACTGGCTCCTTCTAGCGTACCACGCTGCCTTTCCTTACGACTGGTGATGGATGCGTGGGTGGACGTGCGGGTGGATGGCTAACAGGTAGATGAATGGATGGGTGGGTAGGCAGATGGATGAGTGGGTGGACGGATGGATGCTGGATGGCTGGAAAGATGGATAACTGTGGATAGAACCTGTGTCCCCACAACACGTGCATTTGTTCATTCAGTCATTTGTTCCATTAATACAAACATTTACTGAGCACCTATTAAGCACCAAATCCATTCCAGGCACTGTGGATGTAGGGGTGATCAGGAAAGACAGACAGTGTGTCTATGTTTCTGGAATTCACAGCCTGGAGCCAAAAGGGGAATAAGAAGTCAGGCTCCATGCCCACAGAAGAAATGTAGAAGGCAGTTTTCCCATTTACATAAGCCAGTGACGTCCAACCTTGACTGAATACATCAGCATTTGTGTCATGAACAAATGCACGTGTGTGGGGACACAGGTTCTATGCACAGTTATCCATCTTTCCAGCCATCCAGCATCCATCCGTCCACCCACTCATCCATCTGCCTACCCACCCATCCATTCATCTACCTGTTAGCCATCCACCCGCACGTCCACCCACGCATCCATCACCAGTCGTAAGGAAAGGCAGCGTGGTACGCTAGAAGGAGCCAGTGTTCTGGAGTCCGACTGGATTAGATCAATGCTTTGAAGCTCACCTTCTGTATAGCACGCACAGGTCCGTTCATTTCTCCAGTTTCTTCACCTGTCCTGTGGAAGTGAAAGTGGAAGTTGCTCAGTCGTGTCTGACTCTTTGTGACCCCATGGACCATACAGTCCTTGGAACTCTCCAGGCCAGAATACTGGAGTGGGCAGCCTTTCCCTTCTCCAGGGGATCTTCCCAACCCAGGGATCGAACGCGGGTCTCCTGCATTGCAGGTGGATTCTTTACCAGCTGAGCCACCAGGGAAGCCCAAGAATACTGGAGTGGGTAGCCTATCCCTTCTCCAGTGGATTTTCCCAACCCAGGAATCGAACCGGGGTCTCTTGCATTGCAGGGAGATTCTTTACCAGCTGAGCTATCAGAGAAGCCCATAGAAGTAACTGTCCCCATTTGCAAGGCTGTCATGAACCCCCCGTGCCCCCAGGCAGCTCACAGACTTTCTGTTCAAGGCCCCCCTTCCCGTCCCCCACCCCAGCAACCATCCAGTCACTTGCAATTTGCTGTTTTTCAGGGTGCTCGGCTACCCTGGGCTATCAGAGGGCCAAGCAGCAAACGCTGCTCCCCCTTTCTCCCCAGCCCTCATTTCTCTCGTTGGCCCTCCTGCCCAAGTTGTAAAAAATCATGAAACTCCCTCAGAAGGCTAAGAAACTAGACACGACAGGGTCAAAGGGAAAGAATTGAAACCTGTCCAATCAGCCTGATGTCACATGGTCCAAGGGGAGCCGCCTCCCGAAGTTAAGCCCTCCTTCCCACCGTCCTCTCTCCGGAGGCAGCCTCTCCACCTGAAACCTCTGCCTGCGACCCCTGCTTCTCTCAGGGTCACACCAGGCATGGCGCCGGCCCTCTCCCAGGGGCTCAGTGACCTTAGCTGCACTAGGCCTGCAGCCCTGCAGGAGCCCCAGCCTCCGGGACACTCAGGCCTCTCAACTCCAGGCCACTCGCCGTCCTCCGCCAAGGACGAGCCATCTCCCTGAGGCTGACCCACTGGGCCAGCATGACTCCGAGTTGGCCCTGGCCCAGAGCCATCTGCAAACCATTGCTGCTGGTCAGAAAAAAAGACGCAGAAATCAAGAGTCGATAGAAACGTTTGTGACAGTTTGACAAAGCGATTTTACGTCCATTGTTAAATTTTATCTTTAAATAACTTTATCTACTTTTAACTGTGCTGGGTCTTCGTCAGTCCAAGAGCTTTTCATTGCAGCAAGCAAGGGCTGCTCACGAGTTGGGGTTCGAGGGCCTCTCGTCGAGCTGGCTTCTCTTGCTGTGGAGCAGGGCACCCCAGGCACATGGGCTCCCTGCTCTGGCGCGCAGGCTCAGTAGCTGTCGCACACGGGCTCAGTGGCTTCGTGGCATGTGGAGCACTCCCGGGTCAGGGATGGAACCTATGACCCCCTTACATGAGAAGGTGGGCTCCTTACTCCAGAGCCACCAGGGAAGACTTGTTGCTAATTTTTTAAAATAATGATTTTTAAATGGGCCTGCCCTTTGAATGATTCTCTTTTTACTTCATTTTCTAACAGTTTATTATATTTTAAAGTATTGGTCTGATTGGGAGTTTTTCTAAATGGTTCTTCCCTATAGATCATTTGAGAAGGGCTGATCTGAACATATAAGAGAAAGAGGATCTATTTTCCTGAGGGTTTATTTTCCTCTCGTCCACCAGGTGGGGACTCAAGCTGGTTTGAGAAAAGGCAGAGGAACCAGAGATCAAATTGCCAACATCCGCTGGATCATGGAAAAACAAGAGAGTTCCAGAAAAACATCTATTTCTGCTTTATTGACTATGCCAAAGCCTTTGACTGGATCAAATAAACTGTGGAAAATTCTGAGAGAGATGGGAATACCAGACCACCTGACCTGCCTCTTGAGAAATCTGTATACAAGTCAAGAAGCAACAGTTAGAACTGGACATGGAACAATAGACTGGTTCCAGATAGGAAAAGGAGTACCTCAAGGCTGTATTTTGTCACCCTGCTTATTTAACTTCTATGCAGGGTACATCATGAGAAATGCTGGACTGGAAGAAGCTCAAGCTGGAATCAAGATTGCCGGGAGAAATATCAATAACCTCAAATATGCAGATGACACCACCCTTATGGCAGAAAGTGAAGAAGAACTAAAGGGCCTCTTGAAAGTGAAAGAGGAGAGTGAAAAAGTTGGCTTAAAGCTCAACATTCAGAAAACTAAGATTATAGCATCCAGTCCCATCACTTCATGGCAAATAGATGGGGAAAAGGTGGAAACAGTGGCAGAATCTATTTTGGGGGCTCCAAAATCACTGCAGATGGTGACTGCAGCCATGAAATTAAAAGACGCTTACTCCTTGGAAGGAAAGTTATGACCAACTTAGACAGCATATTGAAAAGCAGAGACATCACTTTGTCAACAAAGGTCCGTCTAGTCAAGGCTATGGTTTTTCCAGTGGTCATGTATGGATGTGAGAGTTGGACTATAAAGAAAGCTGAGTGCTGAAGAATTGATGCTTTTGAACTGTGGTGTTGGAGAAGACTCTTGAGAGTCCCTTGGACTGAAAAGAGATCCAACCAATCCATCCTAAAGGAGACCAGTCCTGGGTGTTCATTGGAAGGACTGATATTGAAGCTGAAACTCCAATATTTTGGCCACCTGATATGAAGAGCTGACTCATTTGAAAAGACCCTGCTGCTGGGAAAGATTGAGGGCAAGAGGAGAAGGGGATGACAGAGGATGAGATGGTTGGATGGCATCACCGACTCAATGAACATGGGTTTGGGTGGACTCTGGGAGTTGGTGATGAACAGGGAGGCCTGGCGTGCTGTGGTTCATGGGGTCACAAAGAGTTGGACACGATTTGCGACTGAACTGAACTGATCTGAACGTGTAGGGGAAAGAGGATCTATTTTCCTGAGGGTCTTCCTGAGGGTCTATTTTCCTCCCGCCACCGTGTGGGGACTCAGGGTCTCTCATTCTCAAACAGAGCCAGGTTCCTTCCTGTCGGCCCACCCGTTCCCCACCTCCAAACTTCCCAGCTCCAGGACTTATTGGGAATAAAACCCAGCTTCTATCAAGCATCCTCCTTAACTGCTGCTCCCTGTAAACTCAGAAGCCCCAGCAAACCTTCATGAAGACCGTGCAAGAGACTGACCGCCTCCCCCAGTCAAGTCAGAAAGGCGTGGAGGCCAGGTCATCAGCAGCAGAGGCTGGGGGGCAGGGTCTGCCCCATCTGTCTGCAGAGGAGGAGCCAGCCTCTCCACCACTCACTTTTCCTCAGTAGAAGGAAAGCAGGCTGTTTATAAACAGAAGATAATGTTGGTGCAGGAGGCGGCCCCGAGTGGAGCGGGGGTGGGGAGACACAGGCCGCCTGCGCTGTATTGCTGGTCACGAGACCCGAGACCACACAAGCACCTGTGCCGGTTAGCGTGTCAGCCCCCAGGGGCCTGCCGGTCCCCTGCAGGCGGTGGCCGTGGTCCTGCCTGCTCGTCTCTGAGAGTCAAGACGGCCCGATCCTGTCAATAAACAGTCTCGTGCAAAACGAGCCTGGCGTGCTACAGTCCACGGGGGCTGCGAAGAGTCGGACACAGATTCGGCCACTGAGCAGCAACAGCGGAACAGCAGTGTCTCCTGCACCATCTCAGCTGCTGCCGTGCGCCGGGCTCTGAGCAAGGGTGGGGAGCTGGTGTAGCGCCCCGGAGACACAGGGGAACCCGAGGCTCAGGAAAGAGACGTGTTTTTCTCCAAGTCACAGAGCACTTAACAAGCCTTAGTGCTGAGGCTGGGACTTGCAGTTCTGGTGGCAAAACCTTGCGTGTGTTTAGCCAAAAGGCCCATCTCACAAGCACAGTAAAGCCGGCCCAGAGCATGGGGGCCTGGCTCGACGTCAGCCCGTCTATCAAGCGGCAGCTGGACAAATATTTCCTGAGCTGCCAGGACATACCAGGCCCTGGGCTGGACCCCTGGGGTACTGTGCTGCTCCCAGACCCAACCAGCTCAGACCATCCCGCCCAGGGAGGGGATACTGGAGCCAAGGCTGAGGGGAGCAGAGAGTGAGCAGCTTGAGTACTTTGGGAAAAGGAATGCAGCAGTACCAGCTCCCAGCCCAGCCCCAGCCTCCTTGAGGTTCATTCCAGGGTCACCTCCTCCTGGAAGCCTTCCCTGACTCATCCCTCCTCAGCCTGGGTCAGGCACTCCTTCAGCTCCCCCAGCTCTGTGTTCTTATGTTATTGTTTTTCTGAGTCCCCACCAGCCTGGGAGCAGCTTGGGGACAGGCGTTCATCTGCAGTACTGTTTCCAATCCTGGCGCTAAGTGAGAACCCAGGTTGCCAGCCGCCAGGCACCCCTCACTGGTTGGTGAGTTCCTAACGGTCAGCTCAGCAGGGTTCAGCTTGGATTTTTCAAGATCGCTTCCTCTGAGCCTAGAATAGGACCCAGCCAGGGCAGCTGTTCTGAGTTGTTGTTCGGTTGCTAAGTTGTGTCTGATTCTGTGTGACCCCATGGACTGCAGCACGCCAGGCTTCCCTGCTCTTCACCATCTCCCGGAGTTTATGATGCCATCCAACCATCTCCTCCTGCCCTCAGTCTTTCCCAGCATCAGAGTCTTTTCCCATGAGTTGGCTATTTGCATCAGGTGGCCAAAGTACTGGAGCTTCAGCTTCAGCATCAGTCCTTCCCATGAATATTCAGGAGTTCTGCATTTGTTGAAGAAATGAACTTGGAGTCCCGGTGCGCGTGGACAGGCATTTCACGCGGTCCTCCCTACACACCTGTGTGTTGGAGGGTCTTGTAACCGTCTCATGCTGTGGGCTGAGCTAGGGGATGTGCTTGGTACATTTCTTCAGGTCAGTTCAGTTCAGTCACTCAGTCGTGTCCAACTCTTTGCGACCCCATGAGCTGCAGCCGCCAGGCCTCCCTGTCCAACAGGGAGCCCAGCCCGGACCAACTCCCAGAGCCCACCCAGACTCATGTCCATTGAGTCAGTGATGCCATCCAACCATCTCATCCTCTATCATCCCCTTCTCCTCCTGCCCTCAGTCTTTCCCAGCAGCAGGGTCTTTTCAAATGAGTCAGCTCTTCACATCAGGCGGCCTAAGTATTGGAGTTTCAGCTTCAATATCAGACCTTCCAATGAACACCCAGGACTGATCCTGCAGTCCAAGGGACTCTCAAGAGTCTTCTCCAACACCACAGTTCAAAAGCATCAATTCTTTGGCACTCAGCTTTCTTTATAGTCTAACTCTCACATCCATACATGACTACTGGAAAAACCATAGCCTTGACTAGATGGAACTTTGTGGACCTATTTCTTAAGTAGATAGATTACCCTTCCTGACTGAGCAGCTGAATGAGGTCTCATGAAGAGGCCACACGCCTGAAGCCACCACCCAGATCAGAAAGCAGACCGGAGCTTTGAGGCCTCCGCCCCCCTCCCGCAGGTAGCATGGCCCCCCGGTAGTAAGCACGTCCTTCCTTCTGCAGAGGGCCTTGCCTGGGTGGGACCTTCGCAAAGGCAGCACATGACGAGTCTCCATCCGCCTGCCCACGCGGCCCTGCGCCCAGGACCCACCAGCGCCGTGCGGGGTGCCAGGCCGTCGCACTCCTCCTTGGTCCTGCCGCAGGCGTGTCGGCTTCTCGCCATTGGGAGCCACTCACGGGGCTTCCAGTGGGCGGCCCTGTGCGCGCTTCCGCTGCGTGTCCACCCGGGAGTGGGCGTGCTGAGTCACAGCCCAGCAGATGCTGCCAGACGGGGCGACCGAACTTTGGCTCAAAGCGCTGGAACCAGCTTCCCCCACGGTGAACTCTCTGTACATCTCAGGTCTTCTTTCCAGGGGGCGGTTACTGACCCTCGGTGTGGTTCGAGCTGTACTTCTCTGAGGATGAAGCTGAGCGCCTACTGACGCTCACCGATCGTCTGAATATCCT
>SJXQ01004611.1:412589-430906 GCA_006408695.1 Aepyceros melampus | reverse complement strand
AGTGATCCTCCTGGACTCACTCGGGCCCTTCCCCTGCTTTTCGGGGGCCTCATGCTCTTTCCCAGGTGACCCCGGGGGCCCCACACTAACCCTCCCCTGCTCAGGCCTCGGGGTCATCCCCCACCCACGCTGGTACAATGGGCAGAGCCCTGCCCTGAACAACAGGGGGACTCCTCTAGCTCTGCGCTTGGCAGCACCAACCTTAGAGCATCCACCTCTCTCTGGGCCTTACTGACCCCTGGGGCCCTGTGTGACCACATGGTGGGGTGACCCCAAATCCTGCTGAAACGAGGCACTGACAGGAGGGCCACGCCCCACGAAGGCAGCCACCAAAAGTCCATTCATGCTCCACTGAGAAGGCCACACGTCCAACCCCACTGTGACCTGTGCTCAGCAGGGCGACAGGAAGCATCAGCTGGTAATGGTGCGGGGCGGCCGCCGAGCACACAGAGCTCGGGGGAGACGGACACAGGCTTCACCATGCCAGCCACACTGGGCACCCGCCGCGGCCAGGCCCGGGCCACGCTTCCCCACTGGGGCCGGCGGACAGCGGGCTCCGGGGCTCACCCCCCAGCTCCTGCGTCAGCACTCCCCAGGTGACGCCCAGAGGCACACACAGCTCTCCTCGAGGGTCTGCCACACTCTCCAGAGGAGAGAACGGGGCCCTCGGGGAACATTTAACACCTGTCAGGAGGCTCCTCGCCGGGCAGACCCCGGGCGCCCCACCCAGTGTCTGACCTCCAACAGGTCCCTGGGAGGCCTGGCCCAGCCCCCTCCCCAGGGGCTCATGAAGTAGTAAACATGTTTCAGAGGTGAGAAGAGTGGGGGGCAGAGGCGACACTCCCCAGGTCGCACTGCTGGGAGGACCCAAGTCTATGAGACTCCCAAGCCCAGCTCTCCCACTGTGCCCTGGCCTCTTGGTGAAACCCCGCGCACAGCTCACAGCGGTTAAACAGACACGCTCCAAGGGCTGTCAGGGAAAAAGAGACCCGTGCGGAGCTCCAGGAAAAGAGCAGACGAGCGCGCGTGATCTCCCGCTCCTCTGACTTTTCCATTTAAAAAGTACCAAGTGGAAGTAAACCGCATTTCACACTTTCTGGACAGGGCCGGACACCATGTGGATTTAAGGGAACAGATTAAATTGCTGGGTTTAGAATAAAGCATCACCGAATACTCACTATGTCTAAGACCACGTGAGCCTCAGCAGGAAATACAAAAGGATGCTTCCAACTACCCGTTACCAAGGTGTGAGATATAACAAAACAACAGAAGGATCGTGCTTATTTGAATTCGGTACCAGAACCAGGTGCTATGAACCATCAAGGCTACACGGAAAGTGGGAGCCAAAGACTCTAGCCAGGCTGGGACCACCCAGGTGCCAAAAGAAACAAGGATGTATCAGGGTAAAACATTGACCAGAAAGCAGAGCCCACAAACCTGTCCTGCCTGAGGGTGAGTCCCTGTAGCTCCTTGGGGACCTAGAATCTTTCGGCTGCCCAAAGAAATCACTGCTTGAAACCAGAGATCATTGAGAAAGAGGAATCAGTTATCCAGTACTTACCATTCTCCTTTGCTATGACTGAGATGAATTTGATACACGTTGCTCATCTTAACCTTTAAATTCCCTTCATCATCCTCTTCCAAAGGTAAAAAAGTTACAGTTCCATTGAGGACATCTGGGGAGAAAGAAGATAGGGGTGATCAATTAAAACTGCTTAGTTCAGGGACTCACCGGAAACGGTCTTAAAAGCACAGCACTGAATCCACCCCCATCATTGTCCTTCAACCCCCAGGGCTTTTCCCCACTTGACTAACCACAGTGACTGTCCTGGTCACGGCTGTATCTCCAAGCCTAGCCCGCCTCACTCTTCACCAAGACCCACGTGAGCATGCAGACATCCATGTTTGAAGGCTTTGTGAGCATGGATGCAATCATCCCCACAGGTCAGAAGAGTTCAGCTCAGTCTGTCAGTCAGGTCCGACTCTGCAACCCCATGGACCGCAGCACGCCAGGCCTCCCTGTCCATCACCAACTCCCGGAGCTGTTCAAACTCATATCTGATGAGTTGGTGATGCCGTCCAACCATCTCCTCCTCTGTCGTCCCTTTCTCCTCCTGCCTTCAATCTCTCTCAGCATCAGGGTCTTTTCAAATGAATCAGCTCTTCGCATCAGGTGGCCAAAGTATTGGACTTTCAGCTTCAGCATCAGTCCTTCCAATAAATATTCAGGACTGACTTCCTTTAGGATGGATTGGTTAGATCTCCTTGCAGTCCGGGGACTCTCAAGAGTCTTCTCCAACACCACAGTTCAAAAGCAGAACTGTAAAAGGTGCTGAAAGCCGAGGGCTCCTAAGCTAAGTTCTACCATCAGGATTAGAGAGGGTCTCCAGGAGGAGGGGACACCTAGGAAGAGGCACAGAGGCCAGCAGTACTGGGGAGTGGGGGTAGAGGTACGCACCCACTAGCGACTCAGCATCACTGCTTCTGGACAGAGCCGCGTCCAGAACAGCCCACACCCTGACACCCAGAACCTGTGACCACACAGGTTACACAGCAAAAAGGGACCTACACATGTGCCAGGGTTACGGTACGGGCCTAGGAGAGAAAGAGGGTACCCTGGATTTTGCGGGGGCGGGGGTGCCAGTCTAGCCACGAGGGCACCAGAAAGCTGAGAAGTGTGTCCAGCTAGAGGCAGAAGAGCTGCAGCAGCAGCAGAGACCACAGAGGCTCGAAGCCCGAGCAGGATCCAGCACAGCCGCCGGCTCTGGCACGCAGGGAGGCCACTTTCCTCATCCCTTTCACTGCTGGAGGCCTCCTGACCACTCATCGTCCCGCCCTCCTTCACCTTCTCCCCAAAGCCTTCCAGACACACTCCACTCAACAAGCCCATCCTCCGCGTTACGGATCCACATTTCTCCATGGCCCCCGCCACAAACAATCTACAGCCGCCCCAGGTCATCATGGATTTCAGCAAACTCCGGGAGATAGTGGAGGTCAGAGGAGACTGGCATGCCGCAGTCACGGGGTGGTGAAGAGTCGGACCAGACTTGGTAACTGAAGGACAAGAGGCCGTCATGAGAAAACAGGCAGACTGGGTGCCTTTAGTCCTCTGCACTTACTGACTGCTTTTTAACCCAACCACATCCCCTGCCAAAGATGCTCTCCTGGACCAAACTCTAGGCTTGCTCCTCTGTCTCTGCGAGGGTTCAGCCGCGGCCCATGAAGACTGGAGCAAACACTGTCACTGTTCCCACGAACTCAAGACCACATCCCGAGCACGACTCTGGACCCCCCTGAAGTGCCCACTTGGGAAAATCAAGGCTGACAGAGGAACAGACTGTTCCAGCCCATACCTGAAGATGGGGTTGCCATGACCCCGGCTTCTGTGGGAGGGGAGGACCTGACTTCAGAAGGCACCAGTTGGCAAACCCCCAATAGGCTCTGCACGACCTATTCCCCCAACTTTCCTGCTTGTTAATCTTTAACCTCCCTCACAACACTGCCCCATTCTCTTCATTCACTCTCCCTGTAAAACACTCAATCACTTCTTGCACTTAGCAGAGTGGAGGTAGGTTCACGCTGGACTCTCCCTACTGTGACAAGCCTGCGCCTTCTCAGTCGCTCAGTCGGTGTCTGACTCTTTGAGACCCCCCCATGGGCTGTATAGCCCGCCAGACTCCTCTGTCCGCGGGAATTCCCAGGCAAGGATCCTGGAGAGGAGGTTGCCATTTCCCACTCCAGCCCCTGACATCCTATCACCAATTAAAATTCATCCCTGCCACCGTAACTTGTGCCTGCCTCTGTGGGGAATCTCTTGACAAACTGCCACTGTGAGAAACACCCTCTTCATACCTTGCACGACCATTTCTCTCCTCGGACCACGAAGCGGGCAATGCGGGTTCGTTTTGGGGATGACAGTTCTGAGCATCAGGTCGAGCTGGCGCCGACCCTCTGGCGGCGATCCTGCCCCGGTGCGGGTGAGGAAGGCTAGCACCTCTCGATTGTCGCCGGCGAGGCTCTGAGCGAAGGCGTCCCAGAGAGCACCCAGGTCGGCGGCGGGGAGGTCGCCCTCCCGGGCTGCAGCCTTGCGGGCTGCCCAGGGCTCCCCGAGAGCTGAGCCGCGGCGGCTCCCCCGGGCTCCGCCTCTGGCTGGCGCCGGCCCTGGGCCTCCTGGCGGCGCTGATCGGGGCCCGCGCTCGGCCCAGGGCCCGGGCCCCCGTCGAGCGAACGCCGGACGGGTGCCGGCCCCGCGTCGGGCCCGCGGCCTCCCGCCTCCGCAAGCCGCTCGGGCTCGGGGCCCGCGCTGGGCCCGGGGTGGGTGTGCCCGGCCTGGGGCAAGGAGACGCTCCGCCGGGCGTCCAGGCGGACGCCACACAGCCGCCTGTTGGCCACCTGCGGCCTCTCCACCCACACGGCCACCGCCGCCCAGAAGCCGCCCGGGAGCCACCGCGCACCCGCGTCGCGCACCGGAACCCTGCCAGCCTCCGCCATGATCAGCCCTAGGCCCCGGGCTCACGCGGCGCGCGGAGATGACGCACACGGCCCGGCGCGGCCCGCTGGCGTCACGGGGCGGGGCGCTGGGGACCGGAAGGGAAAGGGACGGGGGCGCGTCTCTTGTTTTGATTCCTTGGCACGTGGTTCCGGTGGAGAGTTCTGAGCTGAGGAACTGCTCAAAGGTCCTCCTAGTCAAAGCTGTGCTTTTCCCAGTAGCCATGTAGTGATGTGAGAATCGGACCATAAAGAAAGCTGAGCGGCAAAGAACTGATGCTTGTGAACTGTGGTGCTTGAGAAGACGCTGGAGAGTCCCTTGGGCTGCAAGGGGATCCAACCAGTCCATCCTAAAGGGAATCAGTCCTGAATGTTCATTGGAAGGACTGATGCTGAAGCTGAAGCTCCAATACTTTGGCCGCCTGATGCCAAGAGCTGACTCATTTGAAAAGACCTTGATGCTGGGAAAGATTGAAGGCGGGAGGAGAATAGTAGCCATGTAGTGATGTGAGAATCGGACCATAAAGAAAGCTGAGCGGCAAAGAACTGATGCTTGTGAACTGTGGTGCTTGAGAAGACGCTGGAGAGTCCCTTGGGCTGCAAGGGGATCCAACCAGTCCATCCTAAAGGGAATCAGTCCTGAATGTTCATTGGAAGGACTGATGCTGAAGCTGAAGCTCCAATACTTTGGCCGCCTGATGCCAAGAGCTGACTCATTTGAAAAGACCTTGATGCTGGGAAAGATTGAAGGCGGGAGGAGAAGGGGATGGCAGAGGATGAGATGTTTGGGTGGCTTCACTGACTCACACACATGAGTTTGAGCAAACTCTTGGAGTTGGTGATGGACAGGAAGGCCTGGTGTGTTGCAGTCCTTGGGGTCTCAAAAGAGTAGGACACGACTGAGCAACTGAACTGAACTGTGGTACATTCAGGGGTGTCAGTGCCAACAGTAACATGACCCGAGTTGACTTTTGGAGAATGCTGGCTGTGGTGTATTTATGGAATCATTAAAATCATTCCTGTGTCTGGAATCTGGTTGTCTCCATATTGGTTCCTGATCACTGTTAGGGAGCCCATGTTTCAGGTCAGCCTGCCTACATGACCCTCGGTGGGCAAGACAGATGAATCAGCTTCTCATTCTTATTTCTCTTATTTCCTCCTGGCCAAGAAATCTGAGGCCTTTGAAACGTTTTCACCTTCAGCTGCCATGCCTTCACTAGGGCGCAAATTCTCTAACTGCTAGTTTTCCAAGAAATCGTGTGCAGGGAAATTAAAACTTGAAAGCCAGAGAGTCTGGAAAAAGGGATTTGACCCAAAAAAATGTTTTCAAAGCCATGCTTTGTGTTTATCGTATGGCATCTATAAAGCATAGCTGCTATGCTGGGGGACATTGGGTACGAATATGGACTTTCAAATACCTGCCTTTAGGTTAAGCCCCGGAGCCAAAAGCCAAAGAGGAAAAACCACTAATCAAAAGAACAGATAAAGATTATGTACAGTAACCAGTGTGGCATTTCTGAAAGTCGTCAAATCAGTTTCAAAACCTTATTTCTGTTCTAGTTCCAGTGTCTCTTTGGAGTGTTCCTCTCTCTTCTGGGACTGACCTGTTTTCCTCTCTGTGAGATCATTAGAGTTTAAAGACAGCCTGTGTGAGCTGTGAGCTCTGAGCTGGCCGGCTGGCCGCTTGCCTGAGGCACACAGCAGCCTTTCAAAGGCTGTTTCCAGGGGCAAGGCAAGTTTTAAAATTCATGGTAAAGACTTTAAAGTGTGATGTAGTCAGAAGTCCTAAAATATACATATTTATTTAGCTGAGCAAATTATATTTCCCAATGAGAGCACAGCCGTAAAGGTTAGCATTTTTCTAGGAATAAAATAAAATGGAACATGTAAACACAACTTTTATTACAGATGAGAATGTCTTCAGGCTTGAATTATTTGCACCATTGTTTAGAGACTGGCTTTGTAGGCATAAACCTGATTTTCAACTGGAAAGTTATGGCAACAATAGGTAATTTCTAGAGCCCAGCCCTGTGCTGGCAGCAAGCACAGTGGCGAGGTTGGGGTTTCCTGTGACTTTCCTGCCCCACCAGGCCCTTGGGATCTTTTGTCCCTGAATGCCTGCCACTGGCGGCCTCTGTTCCTCGTTTCCCCTCGTCTGGTGACCCCGTCTCTTGTCTCCACCACTGACCCTCAAGTTTTGAATCAACCACACACACCACCACAGCAGTTGTAGCAGACATCTGCCCTGAACCACAAATGGAAATGCGTTTCCCAGTAGAAGCTTTGTCATAAAGGTTAGGTCCTGGTCTCACAGTGGCACAGCACTGAATTTCATACACATAAGGGTCAAATAGGCCTTTCCAGGTCCAGTTCCTCCACTGGATACAAACTTTGCCGTGAACCTGAGCCACCCCCAGCCCCCTGCGTGGACTTCCTCTACCCTCTGGGGAGCAGGGCTGCACTGCTCCCTACTTCTCACCCAGCATCCCATTCTGGTTCTTTGCTTCATACCCAGCGTCCAGTTCAGTATTTGCTAAACAATAAGCACTCCGTAAATGTTTGCTGAGTGAAGAAATGAATTTGGCATCTACATCCACCAACTAGCAAAACTATACTCTTAGAAAGGATCAACCTCCTCCTTATTTTCATATTAGACATACTGGTGGTGGGGGGGATCGTCAGGGGATCGTGGGGGGATCGTGGTGGTGATGATGGGAAAGGGGCTTCACGCATGAAGCCTGGGTTTCTGATAACTGCCTGCCCCACACTCCACTTAAATGCCTTGCACATTTGTATTTACTAGCTCTTATTTCCTCTTCAGGAGCTTTAAATATACTGGGTTGGGCAAAAGGTTCATTCAGAATTTTCCATAAAATATCACAGAAAAATCCAAATCTTTTGCTCAACCATATAAATTGTACACAATGCTCTTGATTTTTTTCTCTACATTTTTCCCTTAAAGTCCCTTCAATTTCATCTCTGTCTCCTCTGCAGAAGAATCACAACTTTGATGCCAGTTTCTCCTCAAAGTCCAGGCTGAGTTGCAGATGGTCTCCTAGGATCTAGAACGCTGTGTGTCTTCTCCCCAGTCTCACTGTGGCTGACTCTGGTTACACTGAGCTCCCGGTTGACTCTTCCCTTCCTTATTCCTGCACAGCCAGCTGAATTGACCCTCTCCTCTCTAGCACCATCACCTCAATCTGATTTGCGCTGATCACCCCCGTCCCGGACTCCTCCTGAGTCCCCTTGCTCCCTTTCATCCAGCTTTCCTGTGTGGCCCTACAGCAGATACATCAGTTCAGTTCAGTCAATCAGTCGTGTCCCGGCTCTTTGCAACCCCATGAGCCACAGCACGCCAGGCCTCCCTGTCCATCACCAACTCCTGGAGTTCATTCAAACTCATGTCCATCGAGTCGGTGATGGCATCCAGCCATCTCATCCTCTGTCATCCCCTTCTCCTCCTGCCCCCAATCCCTCCCAGCATCAGGGTCTTTTCCAGTGAGTCAACTCTTCGCATGAGGTGGCCAAAGTACTGGAGTTTCAGCCTCAGCATCAGTCCTTCCAATGAATATTCATGACTGATCTCCTTCAGAATGGACTGGTTGGATCTCCTTGCAGTCCAAGGGACTCTCAAGAGTCTTCTCCAACACCACAGTTCAAAAGCATCAATTATTCTGCGCTCAGCCTTCTTCACAGCCCAACTCTCACATCCATACATGACCACTGAAAAAACCATAGCCTTGACTAGATGGACCTTTGTTGGCAAAGTGATGTCTCTGCTTTTGAATATGCTATCTAGGTTGGTCATAACTTTCCTTCCAAGGAGTAAGCGTCTTTTAATTTCATGGCTGCAGTCAACATCTGCAGTGATTTTGGAGCCCAGAAAAATAAAGTCTCTCACTGTTTCCATTTTTCCCCATCTACTTCCCATGAAGTGATGGGACCAGATGCCATGATCTTCGTTTTCTGAATGTTGAGCTTTAAGCCAACTTTTTCACTCTCCACTTTCCCTTTCATCAAGAGGCTTTTTAGTTCTTCTTCACTTTCTGCCATAAGGGTGGTGTCATCTGCATATCTGAGGTTCTTGATATTTCTCCCAGCAGTCTTGATTCCAGCTTGTGCTTCCTCCAGCCCAGTGTTTCTCATGATGTACTCTTCATATAAGTTAAATAATCAGGGTGACAATATACAGCCTTGACGTACTCCTTTTCCTATTTGGAACCAGTCTGTTGTTCCATGTCCAGTTCTAACATTGCTTCCTGACCTGCATATAGGTTTCTCAAGAGGCAGGTCAAGTGGTCTGGTATTCCCATCTCTTTCAGAATTTCCTACAGTTTATTGTGATCCACACAGTCAAAGGCTTTGACATAGTCAATAAAGCAGAAATAATGTTTTCCTGGAACTTTCTTGCTTTTTTGATGAAACAGCTGCTGCTGCTGCTGCCAAGTCGCTTCAGTCGTGTCCAACTCTGTGTGACCCCACAGACGGCACAGATGTTGGCAATTTGATCTCTGGCTCCTCTGCAGATACATTGGCCATGTGTCTACACCGGCCCGAGACTGTCACCCCCAGCTCAGACGCTTCCAGTTGTTCCTCACTGCCCTGTGTGTATCCGCAGCGTCGTCCAGAGTGACTGTTTTTGTGGCCTAAACACACCCGCTGTTTCCTTACACACAAATCTTTGCTGATATTGTTCCTTCCACCAGGTCAGGTATAGGATTGCTTAGTCTAAGATTTCAGACATGCACCAACTGTAAACAATAAGATGAAGACATAAGATAGAGCCGTGGACTGCATTGTCGAAACAAAGGTGAAGTGAAGGTTTCCAGAGGAGAGGGCAAGAAGGAACGGAGAAGGTGACTAGGAGCATGGGTGTGGTTAGTGGAGACACGCGTTCACGCGGCTGGTAGAGATGGCAGGGAGCGAGCAGGGCCAGAGCTGCCCACGCTCTGCACCCGCAGGTGAGCGGAGGGGAGTCAGCAGACCGGCACACAGACTATTGGTTCATCTCCACACCAAGGGCCAGTAATCACCGCGTCAGTGGTAAACGTTTCAGGCGTTCTGTAGAAGCTCCTTCTCCTGAGAAAGAACACTGTAAAATATCTGTATTTTTTGTTGACTTTTTTACACTTTAGTCAGTTGGGTTATCACAACCCAAACAAAATTAGATGTAGCTATCAGTAAAAATGTTATATATTTATGCTGTGGGCAGGGATATGAAAATATATGTGTGTTCACATGTGTGCCTCCACCTGCATTTAAACACGTGGGAGACGGAGATGGGGGGGAGGAGGGGCGCGGAAAGAGACATTGGAGCTGGGTGAGGCGGTCTGGGCCCAGCTCTCATTTTCACTGTTGAAAACTAGAGGTCAAAGGGACATGTTCCCTTGGGGAGAATCACATCCTCTTTGGAGAAGACAAGGTAGAAGATGGTTGCATAATTTAGGTGAAGAGTGTATCCAAGGTTTTGAGAACTGCCGCCGCCGACTCCTGTCCGAGCGTGGCTGAGGAGCCCTGGCCCCGCGAGCAGTGGCCGGCGTCATGGGGAGGTGACTTAGTGCGGCGTCCCCAGCTCTCTGGGGGCAGGCAAGGGAAGAAGGAAAGTAACGGACTTGGAGGAAACAACAGCTCCCAGAGAACCCGAGCAGGAGCAACGAGCCGAATTCATGACGTGTGTGTGTTTTGCCGTCACCTGGGAAAGCGTTTTGTTAGGAGCCGGCATGGAGCACAGCAATGCCGCGCTCAAAATAACTTCTGAATTGTTCTTTAGACAGTATAGGTTTTCCCTAAGTGGCTATATTTAGATTTGCTTATGTTTTTGTTTCTAAAGTTAATTTGTATCCTCTGCAGATTTGGGCTTGTGCTCCCCAAAATACAGACAGCAATTTCCGAAGGCTCTGTAACAATGTCAGTACATCAGCAGGTTGTCTGCGCACCCTGCTAGCCTCGGCCACGACCGTCTGCTGCAGAGCCCCCTCCACTCCCACCTCCCTCTGCGAGTTTCCGAGAGCTGCCAGGACACACGGGCCGTGTGTCACCTGCCTGCCTCGCTGTAAAGCTGGGAAACCAGAGGAGACGCAGGCAACGGGAGCGTGGCTGGCGGGAGGAGGCCCGGCGCGGCCTGGGCTGTCGGCTCGTGCGGCTGGCGCCGGGCACATCTCCGTGGCCGTTGTGCCGCCTCTGCTCCCCGAGAATCCATGCCCAGCTTTCACCGGGTTCCTGGCCAGTGTCAGCTCGCTCAGCCTGGCACAGAGGCACCAGCTTTGCTCCAGTCAGGGCACGCAGCCCTGAGCCCCTCTAGCGTTTGCTTCTGAATCCCCTCACGTGCCCGCCTGCCCAGAGGACACTCACTCATGCCTTCTCATCCCAAGGGAAGATGCAAGCAGGTCAGGCAGCGCTGGCCAGCACACGCTCTAGCACTATTTTGGTCACTGTTTACACTTGCTGCAGAGAAAGCAGGAGGCGTTTTTTGCTGCAGGCCCAGAGCATGGCACGGCAGAAATTACATGTTCTTCTGGGCTTTGCTGGTCAGATGGAAGAGGTGGCCTCATTTTCACATTCTTTTCCGTTACAATTTATCACGGGGTGTGAAATACAGCTCCCTGTACTATACAGTAGGTCTTGTCTGCCCTCTATTTCATGTACAGTAGTGTTTATGTTATACAGAATAATATGTATCTTCTAATCTCAAACTCCCAATTCATCCCCTCCCCCAACCTCCCCCTTTGGCAACCATAAATTTGTTTTCTATGTCTGTGGGTCTATTTATGTTTTCTATGTAAATTTATTTGTATCATTTTTTTTTTAGATTCCACATACGAGCAATATCATGTATGTGTCTGTCTTTCTCTGTCTGGCTCACTTCACTTAGTGTGATAATCTCTAGGTCCATGCATGCTGCTGAGACTGGCACCATTTCACTCTTTTTTATGCTGGAAACAATCCGCTGTGTATGTGCACGGCGTCTTCTTCATCCATCTATCCACGAGCACTCAGGTCGGTGCCACGCTTTGGCTATCATAAATAATGTTGCAATGAAATTGGGGTGCATATCTTTCCAAGTTATTATTTCATTTTATTCAGATAAATACCCAGAAGTGGAATTACTGAATTGTATGGTGGTTCGAGTTTTAATTTTTTGAAGAATCTTTCTACCTTTTTCCATAATGGCTGCACCAATTTATATTCCCATCAACAGCACTGGGTGGGCGGTGGGGGGGGATCCCTTTTCTCTGCATCCTCACTGACATTTGTAACTTTTTGTCATTTTGATAATTGCCGTTCTGACAGATGTGAAGTGGTGTCTCACTGTGGTTTTGGTGTGCGTTTCCGCATCAATCAGTCATGTTGAGCATCTTCGCACGCGTGTTGGCCATCTGCATGTCTTCTTGGAGAAATGTCTGTTCAGGTCTTGTGTCCATTCTTTAATCAGGTTGTTTCATTTTTTAGTGCCAAGTTATACAAGTTCTTTACGTATTACTTGTTTCAGATATTAACCTCTCATTGGACGTATGATTTCCAAGTATCTTCTTCCGTTTACTAGGTTGTCTTTTCATTTTATGGACAGCTTCCTTTCTTGTGCAGAAGCTTTTTAGTTTGATGTTGTACCATTTGTTTACTTTTGCTTTTGTTGCCCTTGTCCGAGGAGACTGGTGCAAACAGTATTGCTGAGACAGTATCGAAGTGCTTGCCGCCTGTTTTCTCCGGAGAGGCTTCCATGCGAGGCTGTCCTGAGTCCGCTTTGGGCTGACTTCTGTGTGTGGTGTAAGGCAGCGGCCTAGCTCCAGTGCTCTGCCTGTGGCTGCCCAGCTGTCCCAACACCACTTATTGAAGGACTGTTTTTCCTCCATTATATATTCTTGCCTCCTTGTCATGGGTTAATCGATCATATATGGGTAGGTTTATTCCCTTGTTTATTTTTATTCCCATACTTTATTTTTGGGGGGCTCCAAAATCATGCAGATGGTGACTGCAGCCGTGAAATTAAAAGACGCTTATTCCTTAGAAGAAAAGCTATGAACAACCTAGATAGCATATTAAAAAGCAGAGACATTCCTTTGCCAACAAAGATCCATCTAGTCAAAGCTATGGTTTTTCCAGTAGTCATGTATGGATGTGAGAGTTGAACTATAAAGAAAGCTGAGTGCCAAAGAATTGATGCTTGTGAACTGTGGTGTTGGAGAAGACTCTTGAGAGTCCCAAGGAGATCCAACCAGTCCATTCTAAAGAAAATCAGTCCTGAATATTCATTGGAAGGACTGTTGCTGAAGCTGAAGCTCCAGTACTTTTGGCCACCTGATGCGAAGAGCTGACTCATTTGAAAAGACCCTGATGCTGGGAAAGATTGAAGGTGAGAGGAGAGGGGATGACAAAGAATGAGATGATTGGATGGCATCACCAACTCAATGGACCTGAGTTTGAGTAGACTCCAGGAGTTGGTGTTGGACAGGGAGGCCTGGCAGGCTGCAGTCCAGGGGCTCGCAGAGAGTCTGACATGGCTCAGCGACTGCACTGAACTTGTTCCCGTGTTAACTTTGCAAAAGCTGCTTTCGCAGGCAGTTTCCCCTTCCTCACCCTTGCCTGCCAGGGTCGTTACTGTTACTCAAGGTTTTCCCAAATGCCACTTCCGCCCTGAAGACTGTCCTGATCACCTTGTGCTTTTCCTTCACATTGTTTAATTGCATGTGGACTTTTTAAAAGTTTTATTGTCACAGTTTGCAGATACACCCAGAAGCCAAGTGCAGTGCTGCGGGCCCCGTCATGGGCATGACGTGCAGCTTCGCCTGTCACCAAAATGGGCCATGTGTGCTTTGCACTCTCTCCTTTTCACCCTTGGCTAAAGTGTCACGGCATTTTATCCTCCGTATTCCAGAAGGCCTCTCAGAAAGCACAGGCACCATCTCACATAGCCACAGTGCCCACATCATGCCCAAGAAAATTAACAGCAGTCTTTGTAGTATCATCTAACACGTGCTTCATATTAGGTAGGCCCAGTTTTCCTCAAATGTCCACTTAAAGTTGATTTGTCTGAATCAAGATCCAAACGAAATAGGAGCATTGTGTCTGCGTCCTGTGTCTTGCGTCTCTCTGTCCGCAGCAGACCCTCCTTGCTCTCTGCTCCACCCTGGCGACCTCCTACAGATGCCCAGGGCCTGGCTGTGGAGCCTCCCGCCTTCTGCACTTACCTGCTGGCTCCCCTGCGGTGTCGCTGGACTTCTTCCTGCCTCCTTTCCATTGCCTTTTGTTCTCTCAGTTGGACACTTAAGACATTCACTGAACCCCCTGCTTTTTGTCCTGACCACATACCTTCTATGACAGTCTAAGCACCTTCAAAGGGTGAGGCTGTGGCTTCTTCACTCCACACTGGGATTCCAGGGTGATGTCTGATCCACACTGGGATTCCTGGAGGATGTCTGACACATTGTTTGTATTTTTTAAATATCATTCAGTTGATTTATCTAGAATGAGTTTTCTCCCTCTTGCAAAATGTGAGCTGGAGATATATATACTCAATGCCAAGATATTTATATTAGGAACTGAGTTGCCAGAGAATTCCCAATAATGTAAGTCCCCATTTCTACTTTGCACTGAAAGAATTAGAGCCAAACATAAATGGGCACATTTTTATATCTGAAGATGCTTACAGTTTGAAGTATAAGCACTTAACATCTGCAGTTATAAAACTGGTGAAATCTCCCAGTCCCTTACACGGACTCCGGGTGTGCACCGAAGTGGTGTCAGAAACCAGCGGTGTTGTGCATTCAGCAGTGAAAATCAGCTCGCTAATCATTTTTCTGATCTAAGAATTTAATTTTGCTCAGCAGTTCAGAAATCAAGCTGAAAGCCTGACAGTACCGACACCATCATATGTGTGCTTTGTTGCTGGTAACTAACTGCAACCCGAGCCTTAATAACCGAAAGGGAGTGGGAGCAACTTCAAAGGTTGCATGATAAATGCTTTTGACAATGTGTCAGCTGAACATTAAACAGGATCTTTGCAATCCTCTCATTCTAAGTGGTTTAAACAGAAAGTTTTAAACTTCTTCCTTCATGAGTATTGGCCCCAGATAGCACAGTATCCCGAAGCTGAAAAGGGAAAGAAAACTACTTTATCTGGTGAATATAATCCCATCCCTCTGTGAGCGGGGGTCCCAGGCCTCACCTGAGGGTCCTGCCTTCACATCTCAGGCGTTCGGTGCCTCCTCACTGAGCAGTGTGCCAAGGTGACGGCGGAGTGAGTGCGTCTCTGACCCGGCGTGACCGCGCACTCAGCAGAACAGAGGCAGGCCAGCCAGTGCTCCCGCGGCGCCCCCTCCCGCGGTGCCCTCCTCCCGCGGCGCCCTCCTCCCGCGGCTCTGCAGAGGTCTCATGCGGGGAGCACTCTGGGTCCTCCCAAGGCTGAGATGAGGCCCAGAGCCGGGCAGGCGGAAAGGAGTGGCGGGTGGGGGTCGCATTTGAGGGATGAGACATGAATTGAGGGACTTCCCTCCCCACGCATGTCAGTCCCGTGGCTGCTGTGCAAAGCGCCTGACCCAGCAGGGCGCAGCATGCTCACAGTCCGGATGAGGCAGGAGGGCCGTCCCCCCACCCGCCCAGGCTCCAGAGGAGAGCCCCCCACAGCAAAGCCTGAGAGCATCTTTAGTGTCTTTATAGATAGATCAGAGTGGAAAGAAGCATAGTGGGCTGTCTGAATCCATGGACGTTTTGACAGGACCCGATACCCGGGACCTTTTCTTGTGGACCAGTTTCGGCGGATGTTCTGGACAGGCCTGAACGTCCGACAGTCGTGACCAGCCCCACCAGCAAGGACATGACGGATGGCTTCTGGAGAAAAGAAGGCGGGGCGCCCCTTGGGACGGGGAAGGGAGGGGCCTGGGTGAACCGCGGGCACTTTATCCAGCGCAGCAACAGGAGACGCAGTGGTGTGGCTCAAGGAGGGAAAGGGAATCTGGAATGTCAGCAGGGAGACCCCAGCTGTTTCCAGTGAAAGGCCACGTGTCCTCTGTAAAACCGGCTCGTGTTGCAGTAACTACTACTGCCTATGTGAGTGCTCAGCCACTCGGCAGTGTCCAGGTCTCTGCGACCCCACGGACTGTAGCCCGCCAGGCTCCTCTGTCCATGGGATTCTCCAGGCAAAGCATGCTGGAGGGGGTTGCCACGCCCCTCTCCGGCGGATCTTCCCGCACCAGGGAGTGAACCTGTGTCTCTCGTGTCTCCTGCAGGCAGATTCTTCACCACTGCGCCACCTGGGAATTACCACAGTGGCAGCGCCTTGCTCCGCATTTCAGAGAGCACTGTAGAAACGTCGCTAGGCAGGCTCCCCTTGCGATGCTTACAGTCTAAGATGAAGGGGAAACGCTGGGCGAATCATGATTCATAAATGTGTTCTCACGTAGGGGACATGACTGAGAAATATGACTTCAGGTTTAACAGAGGAGAAATGCATGGCTTGTTTTGGGGTTAGAACGGTGCTACAGGCTCATGTTGACCTCCCATGTGGACGATTACCATGCAAGAAACTAAACACTTAGACCAGTGACTCCTGGGTGCTCCCCTCCCTGGGTTCTGGCAGGAGGGCAGTCTGTTCTGTAGACTGACCTCAGTGTAAGTGGTTGTCATGCCCTTCTGAAAGAGGGAGATCCTGAAACGTCCTAGTCCAGTTCTTGAACTTGGTCCTGGATTTCTACCCCCCGAGACAGGAACGTGTTCACAAGTGACGCCGTCTGGAGGGACAGAGTGGGCAATGTGCTTTGAATTTCCTGAGCAGAAATGTGCCGGCTGCTCCCAGAGGAAACGTGGGTGAGGTCAGGATGGGCTGTGTGCTGCTGGGGAACGCTAATGAGGTGTGTTGGGGGATTCCAGCTTCCTTAGATCATCAAAGTCTTGGGATAACATGATTTCTTTTCCTGGAACCTCCATGGAGACCAGGAAACAGTAACTCTTTTAAAAGTGCAGTTTTAAGACTTTTAAAGGAAGTCATTTAGGAATTTTAAAGGCCAGAAAATAGATGAGAGAGAGAGAAAGGGAGGCTAGTGAGAACGGCGGACCCTTTGGCGGAGTGCTACTCCTGCGTCCTGCATTGGCCGCGATGTTTTTGCCTTTCAAGTTGAACCAGTGCCCTAATAAGCACTGAAACAGCAGCCTCAGAGCAGAGTGCAAGCTCTCGTCCACGAGGCTTGCTGCAACGGCTGAAGAGTTTTCACCCGGAGGGCACTTGGCCTCATGTGAAGAAAATCCCACATATCGGATAAAAACTCCTTTTCTTCATACACTATCACAAGAGCCTGAATTATGAGGGTTAAAGAAATGAGAAAAAAAAAAGTTACTTGCATGGAATGTGAAAAAATAAAAACCCTGAATGTGTATGTGGGTGCTTAGTGGCTGAGCAGTGAGCCCTCCAGTCCCCTCTGCCCATGGGGGTTCCCAGGCAAGAGTACTGGAGTGGGCTTCTCCAGGGGATCTTTGCAATTTCGGGATCGAACCCGTGTCTCTTGTGTCCCCTGCTTGGCAAGCAGATTCTTTACCAGTAAACCAACAGGGAAACCCAAAAACCCTGAATGCAAGCCTTAAAGAATACTGTATTGTGTTTTGAATACATGAGTGGCCTTGGCAGTAACTGTGGTCTGTTTCAGTAACTAGATACGTAGCACAAACCTGGTCTCGGTTCTGCAGAACCACTGATAAGACTTCTTGATGGTTTTGTTGTTCACTCGAGTAGTTCTGAAGAAATCACTTTAAAAGAAAGCTTGACTGGCATTTCAGGTGAAGAAGACTTGCCGCTTTTGTTAGTAGATTTAGCCCATTAAAAAAAAAAATAGTGGCCTGTGTAAATAGCCGCTGAGACCGCCCAGTACACACGTCACTCTCCGCTCTGGTGCTGACCCCAGATTGTCTCCCGGTCTCGGGGACAGGACGTGTCTTCTTGCTGGATCCCAGATCCTTAAGATGTGAAAGAAAGAAAAAAAAGTACAAATCTGACACCAACATGATGAGATTTTATAGTTTTACCTAATGTCCCCTTAACTTTCAGTTAGCAGTAGTACAAAGGAAAATATTTGCTGTTTCTGATCAGTTTTCCTCTCAAAGCCCGCTCATGAGAAATATTGTCGGCACCATTTGTAAACTGAAGTCTCCTTACGTTAGACAGGTGTGGGCGTTGTTACAAAGGCAGTGAGGTTTCACGGAGAGCTCTCCTCCTCTCCTGTTATAATCTGTCTCTTCACCGAGCCACAGGTCAGGTGTCCTCTCTGATGGATAAACCAGTCAGCAGACAGATACTTTGTGAGACAAACTTTCAAGTCATATTACAGGTTTTAAATAGAAAACAGACCAGCAGCGTGTTTTAGAACCCTGGAATCCTACCGCATGTGTCTCAATAAAAGCAGAAACAAGCCTTCCCGTCCACCTTCTCCTTAGGTCAGAATCTGGGCACCCCAGTCGCCTTCCAGAACACAGTGCGGGAAGTCCTCCTGCCGGTGCAGGACGCGTGCATCATGCTTCTTCTGCAGTGAGATAGTGAATTCAAACCTCAGGAAAGGAAGGATATGGCGACTTCGTATGTCTTAAGTAGAAAAAGCTTCAGACATTCCTTTTTCTCTTTATTATGGAAACTCAGAGACACGCGTAGGAGACCAGCGAGCAGCACCGCACCGCCGGCTCCACCTCCCTGTGCAGGGCCGACCTCGCCTGGGCCGAGCCTTCCCGCCAAGCTCTGCTTGGCTCCGCGTTCGCCTCCTCGCTGCGCGGAGCTGCTGCTGGCCAGGCCCCTCCGCCTCTCGCCCAGCTCCTCGATTCCCCACCCAAGTCCGCGGCGGTATGTTTAACAGGAG
>SJXQ01004611.1:368819-402245 GCA_006408695.1 Aepyceros melampus | reverse complement strand
ATCGGACTGAGTCTGTGCCAGTGTCTCTCAGGCTCAGCCTGTGTGTGCAGCCAGGTCTCCTTTTTGGGAACAACAGGGTCTCATTATTCACAGTGAGACCAGGTGATCTACAAGCCTTTGCCAGAATAATTCAGTAAATTATGGAAAAGAAAGGAAGAAAAGAAATAGTCTAAAATTTTACTAGTGTTCTTAAAAACTGCAAAGCCAGGGTGTGTTTATCACAGGGGCACTACACAACGTCAGCCCCGGGCCTCGAGCATGACGTGGACAACGCCGTACGTGGGTCACGTGGCCTGTCCAGGCCCTACCTGGCCCGGACATCAGGCTCCTAGAAGGTCAGTAGCCACACCTTCCCACGGGGCCCATGTGGACAACGCCGTACGCGTAACGAAGCCCCTGCTTTGAACCAGGTGTTTTCAGCCTCACATGTGAACTTGGATCACTCAGGTTCCCAGAAGACTCTTTTAAGTAAACCAGTGAGAACTAGTCCTTGGAGATCCCGTCAATAAGGAGCAACGCCGTGTTTTCACAGAGGATCGTCCTTTCTCTCCTGCACGCGTCACTTCTGGGCAGAGTGAGGTACTGGCCCGCGGTGGGAACCGAGAAGAAGCCTGGACGTGCGGGTCCTCCTCCGCCCTCGAGGGGCTCCCAGTGCAGTCGAGCGGAGGCGGTGTGGGGTGCAGGCTCCAGGCTGGGGTTTGACGATGTGCTTTTCCTCCTAAGGGGCTGCGAGGCTCAGGTCCACGAGGCAGGAGGTTGCCACCCTGGCCCTGCCCGCCATCTCCCCGACCGCAGGGGAGGCTCCCCCAGGGCAGGGCCTCCGGAGCCCGTGGCCAGGCCCTCAGCTCAGGCCCCAGGCCGCCCGAAGGCCTCGCCAGCTCTCTGGCGGGCGTGTCTCAGCAGCTGGCCGGTCTCGTGTCCAGGCCCTGAGGTCTAGGCTGTGGGTTGACTGTCCTGAAGCGTGTCGTGGAGCACCGGGCACAGCCCACGGTTCAGGCCCAGCCTCGCCGCAGGTGAGGCCCGACTCATCGGCTCGTCCAGGACGGAACCCACTGAAGGGGGAGGTGAGCGTCGGGAGGACCAGCGCCAGCGCGGCAAAGCCATCACTGGCCGGCACTTAAAGCCCCGTCAGCGCCGGGGGCCACCAGCGAGCCTGTGGGTTACGGTCAGCCTCACGGACAGACATGGGGTGCAGACAGAGGGTCAGTTAAACAATAATCATGGCAGTCGTCAAAAGGAAGACCAGTGCTGTCTTGTACAGATTTCCAAGGCTTCCACTTCCGTTTTCCATAATGGATTTTAAAATTGCACAGTCGTGGCTGCTATGGGCTAATAGATCTGCAGTGCCATCTATTCAGACGTCCCAACAGCTCAAACCTGTGTTTTATCCCCAAGCACATTATGAAAACGGGAATAATTATTGCAACAGAAATACCATTCAGAGACTTTTCTGACTGTTCGTGTTTAATGGTTATTACTCTGGTTTCTTTCAAGTAGCTTTAATAACCACAGTTTATTTACAAAATTCAGGCTGATTCCTTTGTTCCCAAGACAGCTGGTATGATACATTGTTGTAAAATGTAAGTTGTTATGGGAGACAGAACCACATTTAACTTTGGCCACATCTTATTCTCAATGAGTTTGAATTCTTGCCCCCTGTTTTCTGAAAAACACTTGAAGCGTGCATTTCATCAAACCATGCCTTGTAAATCGTTATTCTAGGAGATTTTCGTGGCAAAGCAAGTCAACCCACTTGTACCCAAAACCACCACTGGAGCCATGCACGGCGACCACAGAGCCGTTTCCGTGGCAACTGAGAGCAGCTCCAGAGGGTGAGTGGGCTCCACGCTCCATCCCTGCTCTCCTGAGAGCCCCTCTGTGCTGGCCTTCGCTCGAGGGGTGGGAGGCAGGTCCCCGCGTGGCCCCCTATGTGGTTTCACTCTCCTGCTCCGCTGACGTCCCAGAGCCAAGTGCCAGCACCACGCCCCCTGCCTCACGGCAGCTGCTCTGGAAAGCGTCCTCTGTGCTGCTCCAGTGGCTGCTGCTGTGGAACGCGGACGGGGGATGAAGCAGGAGTCCAGCCGCCGGGCACACGGGCTCTGAACTCTGACCTGGGCTGCCAGGTTCAAAGCCAGGCTGAGCACCCGGGGCTGAGTCTCGTTCCCTGCCACCCATGGGGAAGGGGTGTCATCACGCATTCTCACTTCTTTTGGTTTGATTTCTTTTTTTTAAGGTAGTTTTGTCTTTAATTTTAGTCTTTTTTAAAATTAGTTTTTAAAATCCAAAAATACTGGATCCAAACGAGTAAATAATGGTTGTTCTTGTTCAGTCTCTCAGTCGTGTGCGACTCTGTGACCCATGAACTGCAGCACACCAGGCTTCCCTGCCCTTCACTGTCTCCCGGAGCTCACTCAAACTCATGTCCATTGAGTTGGTGATGCCATCTAACTGTCTCATCCTCTGTCGTCCCCTTCTCCTCCTGCCTTCAATGTTTCCCAGCATCAGGGTCTTTTCCAATGAGTCAGCTCTTCGCATCAGGTGGCCAAAGTATTGGAACTTCAGCTTCAGCTTCAGTCCTTTCAATGAATATTCAGGGTTGATTTCCTTTAGGATTCGTCTTGCTCTCTAAGGGTCTCTCAAAAAAGCAGGAACAAAAGCTAAAAACCAACTTTGGCTGTGTCCCACCTTATAGAATTGGTGGACAAGGACAGTGATCAAGCGTTAGCCTGGGGGATAGAGTATCGTCTCCCAGGAAAGTAAGAAGGCTGCGTTCCTGGGCCCTATCCTGTCAAGGCATACTTCACTGGCAGTTACTAAGCCCTGAATTCATGGAACTGAGGAAGAAAAAACAGAGATAAAACACAGAGATGGTAAGAGAGAGTGAGTCAGCATGGTCGGGAGAGATAAGTGTTTGATGACTGTTTACTGTGCTCGTCACATTCAGAAAAGAGTCAAATAGTCTAAGCCTTACTTGGAATTCCTTTTCTACTGTGGTCCAGCCAGAAAAGATCTCCTTTTCCTGTTGAGGAAGGTCTGTTTTGAGGTAGAAGCAATTGAAATTGTTCTGAGCGAATGACAGAGCAGAGGTATTTCAGAGACATTAGACGTGTGTCAATCTATGTTAGGAATAAAGAAGGAAGGGTAATTTTTTTTAGTACAGGGGAAAATTCAGAAGTTTAAAAGACCACTTGAACATACTTTCCTTGTAAATCACCTTTTGGATTTCTGTATACAATTGGGCTTCCCTGGTGGCTCAGACAGTAAAGAATCTGCCTGCAGTGCAGGAGACGGGTTCAGTCCCTGAGTTGGAAAGATCCCCTTTCCAACTAGGAGGAGGAAATGGCAACCCACTGTAGTACTCTTGCCTGGAGAATCCCATGGACAGAGGAGCCTGACAGGCTACAGTCCCGGGGGTCAAAAAAGTGAGACATGAGTCAGCAACTAAACAATGACAGCAATTTGACGTGTTATGCTGCTATTTTAAGTGACGTTGTTTTTAAATTTTCATTTTCTCAGTTTGTTGCTGGTGCTGAAAATGACGATTGACTTTTTGCATGGACTTCCTGTATCACATTTGGGGAATTTCTGTTCTTACCAAAAGTCTCTTTTCTTTTTAAAATTACAAATGGATGTTTCTTAAATGCCTCCTTTCCATCGTCTGAGATAATTATATGAATTTTGTCCTTTATTCTACTAATTCAGTGGACTTCAGAGAGTTTCTAATGTTAAATCCATGTTGCATTTCTAGAATAAGCCTCATTTGATCATGAAGACTTATTCCTTTCTACCTTTTGCTGGATTTTGGTTCACTAACATTTTGCTTAGAATCTTTACATCTATGCTTATGAATGACATTATCCTACAATTTTCTTTTATTGTGATGATCTTATTCAATTTTGGTGTCAAAGTTTGCTGGTCTCATAAGACAAACTGGAGTGTTCCCTCTTTGTCTGTTTTCTGGAAGAATCTGTGTAATACTGATAATTATTTTGTCCTGAAAGTGTTTGGTAGATTAAGCTGCCTGGGCCTAAGGATTTTTTGCTGGCAAATCCTCAGTTATTTGTGGATGCACTTTCCTCAGTGGCCGTGTATCGGGATTTCTATTTTAACTTCTGCCTAGTGTTCTCTTCTCTGTTGGAGCCTGTAATTTTATATATACGTATAAATAGGTGTACTCCTCTCCTTCTAACTGTATTTCCTGTCTTCTGTATTGATCCTGCTTATTTTTTTTAACCTAGCTGCTTCTTCACTGAGTCTCTCCTTAGCTATGTCTAACCCGCTGCTCCACTCATTCTTAATTTTAATCGTTGTATATTCCAGCAGAGAAGGCAATGGCACCCCACTCCAGTACTCTTGCCTGGAAAAATCCCATGGACGGAGGGCCTGGTGGGCTGCAGTCCATTGGGTCGCTGAGGGTCGGACACGACTGAGCGACTTCACTTTCACTTTTCACTTTCAAGCGTTGGAGAAGGAAATGGCAACCCACTCCAGTGTTCTTGCCTGGAGAATCCCAGGGACGGGGGAGCCTGGTGGGCTGCCGTCTGTGGGGTCGCACAGAGTCGGACACGACTGAAGTGACTCAGCAGCAGCAGCAGCAGCAGTATATTCCAGAGCTAGAGCTTCTGCTTAGATCCTGGTTCAGTTTCCTGTTCTGTGCTGGGGTTCGCCACTCTCTCCCTAGCTTTGCGGGGCGCGCTCACTCTGGCCTTGTAAAGTCCGGGTCTGAAAACCGTCACGTGGATCCGTGTGGGTGTCATTTTGCTGCATTTGTTTCTCAGCTTCTGGTCACATGGTCTTGGCTTCTCATGAGCCTGACTATTTTTATACTGTGCCAGATATTTTATACAGAACTTGATAGGAATAACTGGAGTCCTGAGGTGATGGTCATTTTCTCTGGAGAGAATTTACATTTGCTTCTTGGTAGGCAGGTAGTTGGAGAAGGCAATGGCACCGCACTCCAGTACTCTTGCCTGGAGAATCCCAGGGACGGGGGAGCCTGGTGGGCTGTAGTCCAGGGGTCACACAGGGTCGGACACGACTGAGCGGCTTAGCAGCAGCAGGCAGGTAGCACCCTTTCCATCTGGAACAGCCGTGGTCCATTCAGGTGGGCTCATCTGGGGAGGGCTGGCCTGTGTCCAAGGGGCTCCACCCAGAAGCACGAGTCTGGCCGAGCACCCCCGCAGTGAGCCCTGGACGCGGGTTATGTTGCCCTGGCTCCTTGTGAGGCTGTTGAAAGATCTGCTGAGCGTCTCAACCTCTGAGCGGCCAGCGTAGAATTGGCAGAGGCCCCTGTTCAAACGTCCCCAGAGCCAGACGCCCCGGTTCTCTGCGTTTCTCTGCTCTCCAGGTTGGCCCCATAACCCTTCCCTGCTGTCCTGGTTCCCTGATAACTCGAAGCAGACTCGGTACAGAGTCACTACTAGAAGCGGAAATCCACCACAGAGCTCCCTTGACTGATGATGAGGTTGCGTCCTGATGAACCCATTGAAGCTGACAATACTACAAGCTGAAAATTCATCTAATATACCAAACCCACTTCTATTAGCCTACAGTCGGGTAAAATCATCTAATACAAAGCCTAGTTTATAATAGTGTGGAATATCTTTTGCAATTTATTGAATACTGCCCTGAAAGTGAAATTATTTCAGAATGGTTTGTCGGGACACAAAGGTTATAAGAATGTTGGCTGTTTACCCTCGTGATCACATGACTCACCTTGTCGCTGCCCAGGATTGCGACAAGGTTGTATCACTAGCCCTAGAAAAGAGCAAAATCCAAAGTATGGTTTCCACTGAAGGTGTATCGCCTGCACACCTCTATAAAACAGAAAGCTGGAAGTCGTTCCATCATCAGTCAGGGCCATCTGTATTTACATTTCTGTGAATTACCCGATCACATTATTGCTAATCTCTTCTGTTGACTTGATTTTCTAATTTGATCTATAGAAATTCAGTTTCATGTGAACTCTGTCTATTAATGATCTGTTAAATATGTTGCGAGTGCTTTCTCCTAGTTGCTTGCCTTCAATCTCTTTATCCAATATTTTAATTTTTGAGAACATTATCTTCTGTTTTTTTCCTTTATGATTTCTAAGCTTGCTAAGGAAGGTCCTCCCTCCCCCAGGATTATAAATATATTCTCTTTTATTTTCTTCCATTATTATTGAGAGTTTTGTTTTATGCATTTTGACTCTAGTCCACCTCAAATTTATTGTCATATACCATATGGTATGAGGATTATAATAGAATGTTCCCCCAAGGAGAGGTCCGTTCTCTCACCTGTGGACTTTGTGAATATATACATCACACGGCAGAAGAGAGTCCGCCAAGACAGCTGAAGTGAAGAACCGGTGAGCGTGAAGCTGGGGTGGCATCTCAGATCACGCAGGCAGTGAGCTCAGTCTAAGCACGTGGCTGCATCAAGGACAGGGCCCTCTGGCTGGAGGCAGAAGGCAGTGACCCAGGTGGGGCCAGAGAGCTTCAGAGAGGTGCAGGGCCTGAGGGAGGGCTCAGGGGACGCCCAGCAGGGCAGGGGCGTCGCTCTGCAGGGAACTGAACTCTGTCCACAGCCTCAAAGAGCGCCTCCAGGTGAGAGTCTGGCCCTCACGTGCTGCCTCACGAGAGCAGAGCAGGGCCCAGGAGCCCCGCAGCCTTCTCCTGGGACTGGGAGGTGCTGGGCTTCTGCTGTTTCAAGCTGCTGCGTTTGTGCTCGTTTGTTACAGCAACCCTAGAACTGGTACAGGGATCTTAATTCATTTCCAAAAATATACCCAGTTATTGGAACCATTTATGGACTGAGATATTTACTGGAAATGCTGCTTTGTCAACAATCAGATTTTCCATTTGTACGTGAATCTTCTCGGGACTTTGTATTCTTTCCTGACCATCAGCTTCCTGTGCCAAGATGAGTCACGGGTATGGTGCTCGGAGGCATGGATTCCAGAGCCCCAGGGCCAGGGTTCAAATCCCAGCTCCAGCACTTCTACGCCTCACAAATCAGCTTACTTTTTTTGTCTAGGTTTCCTCGTCCTGAAAATGGGTTAATAATTACACCCACCTCATAAAACTGTTGAGAAGACCGTCAGTTGCTACATGTAATCCCTTCACAACAGCACTGGTGCATAGCAGCTTGTCATCTGTAGGGAACACCTTCTCCGTCATTTTTTTAGGATGGTCTTACTTATTCTCGAGCATTAGTACTCTCATACAAGTCTCACAATACCTTGCGTGTTTTAAAATCTCACCGAGGGTTTGGTTAGAATCACTCTTACTGCACTCCACCAGTCAGTCTTTGAAGAATTAATGCGTTTGCATCCGTTTGCGTTTCACTGGGCCTCCTTCTGTATCTTCAGTACAGTTGAAACGTTTTCTTCTATGGACAGTGTACGTGTCTTATTAGATTTAGTCCCAGATATATCATGGCGTGTTTTGCCTTTTGCGCAGGCACGGACTGCCAGATTTTCCCTTGATGTTCTCTAAACAGTCGTCCCTGTTGTTCAGAGACATGCTGACGCTTGTTTGTGTATATCCACCCCAACCCGAGCGGTTTACCACCTACTGTTTCGTTCTTTCTGTGGCTGAGTGATGGGCCACTGCGTGTCTGCACCGCGTCTTCTGTGTCCGGTCGTCTGGCGGTGGACACTGAGGCTGCTTCCGCGTCTTGGCCGCTGTACACGGTGCCGCTATGAACACCGGGGTGCGTGTGTCTTTCCCAAGTATGGTTCTCCCTGGATATATGCCCAGGAGGCGGGGTTCAGGGTCATATGGTAGCTCTATTTTCAGTTTTCTGAGGAGCCTCCACTCTCTCCTCCACAGAAGCTGCACGAGTTTACATTTCCACCCGCAGCATCAGGCTCCCTTTCCGGTGCCTGAGAGTTTCTGCTTTCTGTGACAGAGAGAGTCTGTGGAGTTTAGACCCACACCTTCATTATAATAAGCCATGTGCATGCTTGTCCTCCCCGCTGGACTGAGATGCCCACGAGGGCAGAGGGTGTACGTGGTAGGAGTACACACACACGTGCACCTACATGTATGCCGGTACACACACACACATGTACACATGTACCGTGTACGTGACACGCGTGACACAGCACCGTCACTCCTTGGTTCCCACACGCGCTGGCGGGCAGCTGGGCGAGCCTCCACGCCTGTCCTCGGCCGAGTGCCAGCCCGTCCTCGTGGACCGGCAGTGCTGGACCGCGAGCAGAGGAACGAGTGTGACATTCCAGCAGCAGCAGCGCGCCCGGGAGGCGTGGCTGGGGTCTGCCTGGCGGTGTCGGAGGCGCTTGATTCCTTGTCAGCCTCTGAAATCCCAGGAATGCTGCTCCTCAGAGGCCACATGCAGTTGGGCAGTTTTAGGGTTTTCTTTGCCTTCGTGGTTATGAATTATATGGACTCTGAGTGCTTAACTACAAACTGAGGGTTTTCCAGGTTGGGGGTCGGAGTTATGAGAAGAAAACTGCTGAAATACAAGTTACTGGGGAAACAAGGGCCCCTGGGCGTGGGTCAGAGGGTCCAGACCTAGAGTCGCACTTACTGTGCGTGTTGGACACTCCGCACACCTGGAGGCCCCAGCTGGTCAAGAGCAAGGCCGGACGTGAGAACTGTTTACGAATCAAAAATGAAATTTCCTAAATGGACTCATCGCCAACTTTTATTTTGTTGAAATGCGGTGACATCCCTATGTGTCCTGGGTGCAGGGCCCCGTCTGAAGGGCAGGGAGCTGCCGGGCAGACCTTCCCAGGCGGAGGGAGCCCCTGGAGAGCCCTGCCGTGTGGCCTCTGACGCTGCCTCTGCCTTCGAGGCTCTGCAGGTTTACCCTCAGTGTTCAAATATCTGAGCTCATCTTCATCCCCTTTCCATGTTGTTTGGATGCGTAAAATTTAATACAGACCTGAAATATCAATAACCTCAGATAGGCAGATGATACCACCCTTATGGCAGAAAGCGAAGAGGAGCTAAAGAGGCTCTTGATGAAAGTGAAAGAGGAGAGTGAAAAAGCAGGCTTAAAACTCAACATTCAAAAAACTAAGATCATGGCATCCGGTCCCATCACTTCATGGCAAACAGATGGGGAAACAATGGAAACAGTGACAGAGTTTATTTTCTTGGGCTCAAAAATGACTGCAGATGGTGACTGCAGCCATGAAATTAAAAGATGCTTGCTCCTTAGAAGAAAAGCTATGAGCAACGTAAACAGATATTGCAAAGCAGAGACGTGACTTTGCCAACAAAGGTCCATCTAGTCAAAGCTACAGTTTTTCCAGTAGTCATGTATGGATGTGAGAGTTAGACCATAATGAAGGCTGAGTGCTGGAGAATTGGTGCTTTTGAACTGTGGTGTTGGAGAAGACTCTTGAGAGTTCCTTGGACTGCAAGGAGATCAAACCAGTCCATCCTAAAGGAAATCAGACCTGAATATTCATTGGAAGGACTGATGCTGAAGCTGAAACTCTAATACTTTGGCCACCTGATTCAAAGAACCTACTCACTGGAAAAGACCCTGATGCTGGGAAAGATTGAAGGCAGGAGGAGAAGGGGACGACAGAGGATGAGGTGGTTGGATGGCATCATCAACTCAGTGGACATGAGTTTGAGCAAGCTCCAGGAGTTGGTGATGGACAGGGAAGCCTGGCATGCTGCGGTCCATAGGATTGCAAAGAGTTGGACGTGACTGAACTGAACTGTTCCTAGAATTAATTACCACCCCAAATCCCCAGTAATTTTAGTCACAGTTTTAGTCAATCCTATAACAGATAACAACTCAGAAAATACTGCTTTATTCCCCAACCCATCGCCCTGAAACTGTGGTCACTCTCCAGTCCCCTGGGTTTCTCCACTTGGCTCCTTGGGCGTTTTCCTAAGCTTGTTCAGCCACTTGCCTCCTGGACTTCTGGGCTTCAGTTCTGTCAGGTCGGATTTAAATCATGGTTAAGGCTTAGTGGGCCCATCTTTGTCCTCTGTTTAAGAAGTATTATAGAGGTCACGACACCGGTACAAAGAACTGACTCCAGCGTCTTGTTCCTAGAGGCAGCGCCGGCCATGGGTTCCCCATGAGGCTGCAGCCCAGCCTGCCCCATGCGCCCCAGGTGCCCAGGACCAGCCGTGTGCTCTGGGTGCTTCCTGGCCAGCAGTGCAAGACCAGATGTGGAGTGTTTCCCAGACACTCCTCTGACTCCAGGTGACATTCCTCTCAGACCAGGGGCCTGTGCTTAAGGAACACCTGAGAATCCAAAGAGAAGAAAGGTCATGCTTCGTTCACGTGACGTCTGCAATGAGGGGAGAAAAGTGCAGAGAAACGAGAGCCTGGGGTTGGCCTCTGCCTCACTCATTCGGAAGCGCTCAGGAATGAGTGCGCTTCCCTTCATCGGTTGAAGTTCCCAGTGTTTGTTACTAGTGCTTTAGAGTGAAAACAGAGGCGACCATTGCAATTTCTCTCATGAAGCAGTTGGTGATTTTGGGGAGATCGGGCAAGGCTTGCTGCCAGGGGACCCGTCCTTCAGCCGTGGCTCTTCGTCTGTTCATACCTTGCTCGTGGCAGCAGGAGCCACAGAGAGCACTCAGCCCTCCACTTGAGGTCCATGAACCAGGGCATCTTCTGTGCACATCTCCGCCAGGCGGGTCCCGGGTGGGCCGCTGGCCGACCACCCGCGAATGGGCTGCTGGGCACCACGGTCTCTCGTCAGTGAAGGCGTGTGGGCAAGGCCCCGGCGGTGCCCACAGAAGCCAGGAGCAGAGAGGGGCCACCGAGGCCACAGCGGGAATTTGTAGCTGACCCCATCAAGACTGTGTTTGTGGTGGTGGTGGTGGTTCACTCTCTGCAGCCTCTGGTGAAGAAAGCAGGCTGCGAGGGGTGCCCAGAGCTGGAGTCTGGCCCAGAGGGCCAGTGCATGAGGGCGTCCAGTCTGGCTGAGCCAGCAAGAGATGGGGGGGCACGCCCCTCACTGGGAGCAAGGGCCCTAGGTGGGCAGGAGGCTGGCGACGTGGCGGCTTGGTCAGGCTGAGCCCCCGGGGTGTCCGCCGGCGCCGTGTTGTCACCGAGCATCCTCATCCCCGGCTGGGCGGCCAGGCCGGCTCATCATCGGGCACACAGTCCAGGCCCTGGCCGTTTTCACGTAATCCAGTAGAAATAGCTGCTTGAAACTCACACTGGTTGAAACAATGAGAATGTTTTGTTCCGTGTAACTGAGACGCAGCACTGGCTTCAGGGAGGCCTAATCCAATTACTCAAGTTATGTGACCAAAGCCAGGGGCTTGCGTTCCGTTTTGAGGCTGTTTCCTTATCATTGGCTCCGTTCTCGGGAAGTTCTCTTCCTTGTGGTTGCGGGACGACTGCGAGCAGCTCCTGGCCTGCATTTCCAGGCTCAAACCACAGAAGAGGAAGCGCCTGTCCCAGCAGCTCCCTAACCCTAACCCGCACTCCATCCTGGCCAGACCTCAAACAGTGGGCAATGCCAGGCTGCCTGAACAGGGTTAATGAAGCTCGCCCCTCCCAGGTCCCGAGGTCTGAAGACAGGGCTGAGCTTGGGAGAAAACTCCAGCCGCTTCCACATGCTGGGCCTCAGACCCCAGGTCCCTCCTGTCCTTACCTATTGTTCCAGCAGTGGGGGAGGGCCCGGCTTGCCAGGGAGCCAGAGGGCCAGGGGCCAGCAGAGCGGGCATGGTAAAGCCTGTGATGTAGCAACAGAAGTCACGGAAGTCGAGGAGGTATTATGGAAAGACTTTCTCAAAGTTGGGAGCAGGGACAGCGTTGGCATAATGCAGGGTGAAACAGTGTCTTTCTTCCAAAATCTCAGACTTGCTGCCAAAGTGAAAGTGAGAGTCCCTCAGTCATCTCCAGCTCTTTGCAGCCCCATGTTCTATACGGTCCTTGGACTTCAAGACTGGAGTGGGTAGCCTTTCCCTTCTCCAGGGGAATCTTCCCAACCCAGGGATCAAACCCAGGTCTCTCACATTGCAGGTGGATTCTTTACCAGTTTAGCCACAAGGGAAGCCCAAGAATACTGGAGTGGGTAGCCTATGCCTTCTCCAGGGGATCTTCCCAACCCATGAATCAAACCAGGCTCTCGTGCTTTGCAGGTGGATTGTTTACCACTGAGCTAGCAGGGAAGCCCAAGGTCAGTGTTAAATGCGTGGGCAAGATACAGGGCAGGGAGGGAACTGCCCGGAAGTCTCAGTCACCACTCGAGCTGCCCAGAGAGATGCTCCTGAGAGCAGCCGCCAACAGTCACTAATAAAGCAAGCACACACCTCAGAACTCCATCCAGGAAGAAAAGACCTTGCTGTTTGTCTTCACATAGAGATGAGATAGCTAAAATGTTCACCAGAGTCTGTTTTACCTTAAGGACTGATAAACAGGCAGAAGGACCCTGTGAATCACTGTTAGTCACGTTATCAGCACACAGTGTTTAGGGTCTTTACTTCTAATTTTAGAGAGAGATGTTTCTCCATCACTGAAGTCAAGAAAAATACTGTGCTGTGGAGGACGGAGCAGCCCGCTGCCCCTAGCGCTGGTAGAGGGCTTTCTTCTTTGTCTTTTTTACTCTCCACAATGAGTTCTTCTCAGACGTCATCTGAATATGTTTCTAGATCTCAGTACATTTTTAATACGAACAAAATCTTCCTGCTCTTGATTTGACCTTTGTTGGCTTGGAGTGTTTTAAAGAAGATGTGGGCAACAGTTTTATGAAGAATGCGCAGAGGCATGCGTGGAGAAGCACACTGGTGAGGATGATAGTGAGGAAGACGAGGCGCCTCCTTCCTGCTTGACCAGCACACGTGCTCCTCTCCCAGCGCTGTGTCTTAGGGTCGTGTGGGTTTTGTCTGAGCCGGGAGCAGCACACTCAAGGCTTTTAAAGAGAGTTTAACCAGACTGTTTCTAACAGAAATCCTACTCTCAGGTCTGTCCAAATGGACCAAGCCAAGGCACTGATTTATCCAATCTGTAAAAACAGAAACAGCAGCCTCTATTTTTTTTTTTTTTTTTTTTGGCCACACCACAAGGCAATTCAGGACCTAAGTTCCCCTAGCAGGATCAAACCCTCAGCAGTGAAAGTGCAGTTTCCAGACCACTGGACCACCAGGGAAGTCACCAGAACCCCAGCCTGAAGGTGGACTGCCCTCTGGCCCCCACTTCCTGTCTCATCTGGCACAGGTGTGCTGGTCACAGGAGCCCAGCTGTGTGTCTCCGGGTGTCCTCTGCTGCCTGTGCACTCCAGCCCATGTTAAGAGGTTGGCAAAGATGCCTTTTGCAGTTTTCCAGTCACTCAGCTATCTCTGACTCTTTCAGGCCCATGGACTGTAGCCCACCAGGCTTTCCTGTCCATGGGTTTTCCCAGGCAAGAATATTGGAGTGGGTTGCCATGCTCTCCTTGAGGCAAGATGTCAAAGGGTGCTGCAGAAGCAACAGTGAATCACAGCTGCCCCGCTCACTCCCCCACCTCAACATTCAGAAAAATCACTCCCATTCAGAAATTGGTCCCATTCAGAAATGAAATTTCCACTTTTTTTTAAGAGAAAGGAGTTAGCATAAGATCCTTGCTAGATTGAGAGAGAAAGAATATAAGCAAAAATCAATTAGAACATAGACCAAATGAGAAATTACCCAAGAAGCAGGGAAAAGGTTCAGACAAATTACAGTTCTTTGAAACAAATAGTTCTTCATAATGCCAAAGCATTTAAAGAGCACACTGATATGTCTCTGTCTTTCTGAGAGAGAAATTGGACAGGATCATTTTTATACCCAGCCAAGCTGTGCTTCACACAGACAGGTTGTGGGCAGACACTGCAAACAAGCAGGGGCAGAGAAGCTGGAGCAAGCGTGAGCAGTTTTAAAGGCGGTCAGTCGGGGCTTCCCTGGTGGCTCAGCGGTAAAGAATCTGCCTGCCAACAAAGGGCGAGGAGACAGGTTCAATCCCACATCCCACAGAGCAACTAAGCCTGTGGGTTGCATCTACCCTAGAGCCCAGGAGCCTCACCTGCTGAGCCCATGTGCCCGGAGCCCCTGCTCAGCAGTGAGAAGCAGTGAGTGAGATGCCCACACAGCTCCTAGAGAGTAGCCCCTGCTTGACACAGCTAGAGATGCCCCCGTGGTGGTGAAGACCCAGCACAGGCAAAAATTAAACACACGATTATTTTGTAAAATAAAAAAGAGTGGTAGCTCAAAATTCCAGAGCCAGCAGTGAATGATAGAAAAAAAAAAAAAAAAGGTCAGTATATCACAGCCTGTGAGACCTTGCTAAGGTTGCCCCTAAGGTCTGATTTACAAGTCCTGTGTTTTTCTTGGTGTTTGTCTTTCATTTAAGTCAGTTACAGATGTTACTATTGGACTTAAGTCCAAGAAGATAAAATGGGAAGAATCAAACATTTCATGAGTGGGGAAGCTCATTTTCATCCTTTTTCTTTTCCCTTTGGATATAAATCACAGGATTACAACATACCTCAAAAAATACTCTGCCAAAAATTTTAAAAATTACATTCAAGAACACTTGCCATGGGACTTGAGTACGTAGTAAAATAAACTATTAGAGCACATTTCTTCCTTAATTTAGTCTAGTGTAAGAGACGTGGAATTAAAGGCTAGTAGTTTTAACATGCTCAAGACGTCCATTGACTTGTCTAACTGAACTCAGTTGCACTGATTTTCATAGTCTGGTGCCTATTTCCAGGTGTGTCCAATGAATCGTCTGTGGGGTACACACTGCAATTCAGCTTTAATACTCAGTTAAGTCCCCTCAACACATGCAACAAATTTTCAAATTCCACAGCATCTCAGACTAGGAGAGAGAGAAATAAACAGAGCTGGAGAAAGACAGCAGGAGGACACTCACACTCAGACTCACACACAGACACGCCTCTCCCTCCTGCTCAGACACGGGCTCCCGGACTGACCTCCACACGCAACACACCTCTCCTTCCTGCTCAGACACGGGCTCCCAGACTCTCCTCCACACACAACACGCCTCTCCCTCCTGCTCAGACACGGGCTCCCAGACTCTCCTCCACACACAACACGCCTCTCCCTCCTGCTCAGACACGGGCTCCCAGACTCTCCTCCACACACAACACGCCTCTCCCTCCTGCTCAGACACGGGCTCCCAGACTCTCCTCCACACACAACACGCCTCTCCCTCCTGCTCAGACACGGGCTCCCAGACTCTCCTCCACACACAACACGCCTCTCCCTCCTGCTCAGACACGGGCTCCCAGACTCTCCTCCACACACAACACGCCTCTCCCTCCTGCTCAGACACGGGCTCCCAGACTCTCCTCCACACACAACACGCCTCTCCCTCCTGCTCAGACACGGGCTCCCAGACTCTCCTCCACACACACACGCCTCTCCCTCCTGCTCAGACACGGGCTCCCAGACTCTCCTCCACACACAACACGCCTCTCCCTCCTGCTCAGACACGGGCTCCCAGACTCTCCTCCACACACAACACGCCTCTCCCTCCTGCTCAGACACGGGCTCCCAGACTCTCCTCCACACACAACACGCCTCTCCCTCCTGCTCAGACACAGGCTCCCGGACTGCCCTCCACACACAGACACGCCTTTCCATCCCGCTCAGACACAGGCTCCCGGACTGCCCTCCATGCACAGACACACTTCTCCCTCCTGCTCAGACACAGGCTCCCAGACTCTTCTCCACACAAAACATGCCTCTCCATCCCACTCAGACACGGGCTCCCGGACTCTCCTCCACACACAACATGCCTCTCCCTCCCGCTCAGACACGGGCTCCCGGATTTCCCTCCACCTTCAGTGCCTGTTTATAGCTTGACGAGCCACCATCTTCTTGATGAGCCCGATGGCCACCCGTTAGCAGAATAAGACCTGGGTGTATTCTGGAGGCAGAGGGAAACTCGTGAGTCAGACACACTCGTGGTGCTGAGGGTGCTCTGCTCTGGTCTGCGTGTTCGGGGACACTTGGAGACGTGGCTGTGCAGGTTTTCCTTCCCTTGTTTCTTCGTAATCGTGATGGTACCAAGCCCCAGGCACCGAGACAGTGTGGGGCAGTGTCTAAGCCGCCTGGCCACATGCTATGGGTCGTCCACACACACAGCGTAGCGTGACCACCATCTACTCCCCAAACGAGAAGAGGATGTAGGAATAGCATCGTGCGTGCGTGAGAGCAGAGGACGAGCGTTTTCCTGACTTCGTGCTGAAACTGTGCTAGCAAGGATTTCAGGGAAACAAAATGTTGCAGGGACTGCCTCTCGCAGACTCTGCAGGACTACTGGGTACCTTTCCAGTTTGTGACTGTGCTTCCCCGTATCGCATGCCAGCTGTCTGGCTTCTGACCTCATGTAACAAACTTACCTTTGTAACGATATTTTTCAGTGATTTCTTAATTCAAACCAGTCATTTCTGCGGTTAAAAAAGATTGCTGTTCTTTTCACTCTAGATAACTTACATACGACAAGAATATGAAACAAAATTTAAAGGGTTGATGCCGGCATCTCTAAGACAAGAACTTGAAGACACCATCTCCTCCTTAAAGTCACAGGTAATTACTAGAAGTCGGGAATGTCCTGAGGGCTCAGGTGGCATGCATATTTTAATTAATAAGCTTACTTCTGAATTGGTGCCAGAAATCAGTGTGGTGTCATGGAATAACCTGGTACCAGGATGAAGTGTTTTGTGTTTTGGGGAGGTTTTAGAATTTTTCTGACCATTTTAAGAACTGTCTGCTTGATAAGACTTTCTTGAAAGCATCCTTGAAATTGAGAAGTTCAGTTACAGTTACTTTATTTACAGTCCACATTCCAGTACAGACACCCTTTTATTCTTGGGACCAGGCCTGAAGTGGAATTACTTAGCACGTTGCTAACTTCTTATGATGTGAATGTGTGGAGAAGTGAAAAACAGGGCTGAATTAGAAGTGCTTTTATTCTGATGTATTTATATGATTATTAGAGATAACAAGATGCCTTTTAAGATCAAAGCAGGGTAATGACATGGTATTCAAACAATTTGGTTAAAGATTCCTGCTGAAACGTGTAATTCTTGGTAGTTTATAAAAACTAAAATTGACTTCAGTTTTGATACTAAAACCTCCTGGTCTTCCCTGGTGGCTCAGTGGTAAAGAATCCACTTGCGAGCGCAGGAGACTCCGGTTCAATCCCTGAATTGGGAAGGTCACCTGGAGGAGAAAACAGTAGCCCACTCCAGCATTCTTGCCTGGAGAATCTCATGGACAGAGGAGCCTGGTGGGCTGCCGTCCACAGGCTCGCAAAGACTCGAACATGACTTAGTGGCAGATACATAATTTTTTAGATTTTTTATGGATACTTTTTAAAAAATCAAACGTTATAACTCAGTATGAGAAAGAGTTCACACATTCTCATTTCTAAAACCCTTAGAAACTTAAACATACTTATTTTCCCCTGGAGAAGCTCTGCAAGACAAAAATTTCTCTGCTTTCTGTGCCAAGCACAGTGCCTGCCACAGAGAAGGTGCCCAATACATGTATTTACAAAGAAAACCGATCACCCAGTTTAAGGACACTCACATTGTCTGTCTGCCTGTGAGAGGCGCATGCGTGGCGTGTGACAGCCGTGCCTTTCCTGGTCCCTCAGTAAAAGCCTCTTACCTGAAAATGAGAAGCCCATTACATCCATCCCTGTGCTACGGCTAGCTCCCACTTCGGGAGCTAAAGAGTCTGGCCGTACTCACGCCTACCAACAGAAATAGACATGGCAGGAGAGTGTTAGCCTGGAAGGGGCTGCGCACACACTCAGTCTCTCAGGCATGTCCAACTCTGCAACCCCATGGACTGCAGCCCTCCAGGCTCCTCTGTCCATGGGATTCTCCAGGCAAGAACACTGGAGGGGGCTGCCCTGCCCTCCTCCAGGGGATCTTCCCCACCCAGGGATCAAACCCGCGTCTCCGCCTCCTGCATTGCAGGCGGATTCTTTACCCCTGAGCCACCAAGGAGGCAAGCCCTTAGAGAGGGTCACGTCATCCTTATTTACATGAAAAGCTCTCCTTCAGGTGCGGTTCTCCCTTAAGTGCGTGGGAGCCCGTCCTTGGGGCTGGCTGTGTGGGACCTAGCACCTTCAGAGGCGCTGTTGTTTTAGAAAGACAGAACTCTGATATCCACCCGCAGAACTGCTGCCACCATTCATACCGTTCACTGTAACAGAAGCGCTTCAGCTCCTAAAACTGGACGTTGACCCAGAAGGCAAGGGCTGTCAGCTGCATGTGGGCCCCAAGTCAGCAGCTGCACAGCAGAGTCCCAGGCCAGACGGGGGGAAGATTCGGTTTGAAAGCACAGGTGCCCATGTTTGTGAAAACTGTTGGAATTCCGATTGCAAAGCATAGTGGGGGCAGGGAGGTGGACATCCGTGGACCTTGTGAACTGTCCCGGGCGCGCTGGAGCAACAGGTAGACTGAGGCCGGGGTGAGGCGCGCACCCCTGGAGACGAGCCCCCCACGCTGCTCCTGCAGGCAGGCTTTCTGCTTTGCCAGCTGGCCTCTCCGGCTCAGGAGCCACCGTCACCATGCTTTCCGTTCAGACCAGGGGCGAGAGTACACAGTTCCGAAGTGATCAGATGCCACGACTCTGGTTGCCTTCAGCGGCAGTCTAGTCGTCGGAAAGCGACCCCTGCGCGGTTGTATGCAGTGCCGTGCAGTGGCAGAGCCGGAGGTTCGCGCTTCGGGACCCCGCGGCCGCGCCCTGCGGGCCTAGGGGCAGCTCAGGTCCCCGCGCCCCTCGCCCGGCTCCACTGGAGGGCTGTCAGGGCAGGGGCCACGGGCAGTCCTGCCCCAGAATCAGTCGCTTCATGACATCTCATGACCTTGGCAAGTGGCTGCCATTCACCCCAGGTCACAGGTGAGCGTCAGAAGCAAAAAGCACTTTCTAGAGCCGTGCGAGCCCCGCCAGGAACTGAGCCCAAGTTGGCCTCATCCAAGCGCCGTGCACAGCAGGGCGCTGCCTCTGCGGCCCCGGGGAGTCCCTTGGGGCGACTGCGGTCTCGGCAGGTGGCGATTTGCTTCCTGCTCACTCGTTCCTTCCGTCAGCAGCTGGGGGTGCCAGCCACGTCTCTGCCCTGAAAAGGAGACATTCCAATGCCACCCGCCCCACACAGAAGGGCTCTTGCAGAGGCAGCTGGATAAGTGCTAACAGAGCAGGAGAACACAGAAGCGGGGCAGCTGACTGGCTCGCAGCCAGAGGCGTCGAGGTTGGCAGGAGCTGAGACCCTGAGCCCAGGACTGGGCCATGGGCAGGAGGCCTGTGTCAAGGCCAGCGATCAGGAGGACGTGGGGCGGAAGGCGGTGATGGAGGAGGTGGAGACGAAGCCGCCAGGACGGCCCGGCCCCCTCGTCTCTGCGGTGCGGGCTGTGGACCCGCCTCTGCAGCCTCTGACGGCGTGCGGGGAGCGGTGAGGGGGGGCAGATGTGGTCAAACGTGGACCACAGCATCAGGTTCACAGGGGCCTGTTTCACCCTGGGGTCTGCGACCCTCCATGTCGCTGAGGAAACCACCTGCGCCTCCTCTCACCCGGGGCCTCTTTTCCAGGTTAACTTCCTGCAGAAGCGGGCGTCTGTCCTACAGGATGAACTGACCGCCTACCAAAGCAGAAGGTACGGCTGCCTGCGGGTCTCCTGACCAGTCTGCGTTTCACCTGGGGGTCTCCTGCCCGGGAGCTAGTCTTCATTAAAAGGCACAAGCCTACCAGTGTTAGAACAAAACTAATTTTTAGTAAAGTGCCTGTACTGGAGGAGCCCTCCCCCCGCCCCAGCGTCATCCTCATGCTCCATCAGCGCCACCCAAGCGAGGGTCAGCGGCACCTGGCTGGCCTGGGCTGCGGCGCGCCAGGACGGGATGTGCTCTGCGCGGGGCCAGGACGGGATGTGCTCTGCGCGGGGCCAGGACGGGATGTGCTCTGCGCGGGGCCAGGACGGGATGTGCTCTGCGCGGGGCCAGGACGGGATGTGCTCTGCGCGGGGCCAGGACGGGATGTGCTCTGCGCGGGGCCAGGACGGGATGTGCTCTGCGCGGGGCCAGGACGGGATGTGCTCTGCGCGGGGCCAGGACGGGATGTGCTCTGCGCGGGGCCAGGACGGGATGTGCTCTGCGCGGGGCCAGGACGGGATGTGCTCTGCGCGGGGCCAGGACGGGATGTGCTCTGCGCGGGGCCAGGACGGGATGTGCTCTGCGCGGGGCCAGGACGGGATGTGCTCTGCGCGGGGCCAGGACGGGATGTGCTCTGCGCGGGGCCAGGACGGGATGTGCTCTGCGCGGGGCCAGGACGGGATGTGCTCTGCGCGGGGCCAGGACGGGATGTGCTCTGCGCGGGGCCAGGACGGGATGTGCTCTGCGCGGGGCCAGGACGGGATGTGCTCTGCGCGGGGCCAGGACGGGATGTGCTCTGCGCGGGGCCAGGACGGGATGTGCTCTGCGCGGGGCCAGGACGGGATGTGCTCTGCGCGGGCCAGGACGGGATGTGCTCTGCGCGGGGCCAGGACGGGATGTGCTCTGCGCGGGGCCAGGACGGGATGTGCTCTGCGCGGGGCCAGGACGGGATGTGCTCTGCGCGGGGCCAGGACGGGATGTGCTCTGCGCGGGGCCAGGACGGGATGTGCTCTGCGCGGGGCCAGGACGGGATGCGCTCTGCAAGCCCGGCTGCAGCTTAAGGAGCAGGTTTCCCTCCTGAGATGGTGGGCTGACGCGGTCCTGGTCGCCCACTGCTTCGGGGCCCACGTCCCCTGCGCTTAGCGTGGACACAGGAGCTCCCGGCCCCAGAGATAAAGGCTCCGTGACGTCCCTGCGCTGGCCAGGACCCCAGTGTCCCCAGGGCCCCCGTCTCAGGGACGCAGGAGACCGTTCTGGTCAAAGGTTCTCGAGACGTCCCTGACCTGGGTTTCGTTTACCTGCCCCAACAGCCCTCCCTGTTCAGTGAAAAGCTGAGCCGTTTGTCTGGCATTGAATTATAAGTAAAAACTCCGGAGACCCTGCCATACATGACTCCAGTAAACGACGGCGGCCTACTGTGCCGCTCAGGGGAGGGTGTTCAGTGTCTGGCCACAGCCTCTGAGGGGAAAGAATCGGAAAAAGCACACATACATACACACACACACACACACACACGCACACACATCAGTGTGCTATACGGTTGAAACTGACACAGTACCGTAAATCAGCTAGACTTCAGTTGTTTTTTGACAAGTGAAAACTTCGTGACTTGTTCACTTTTCAAAAGCTTCTGTTCCTTGGTATAGAGAGGACTTGATTCCTTCTGGGTGTTGATGATGAAGTTTTGACATCAAGCAGCCCTCCCACCGCACATCCAGCTCCGTGACTTCGGGTGGGCCGGGACGCCAAGAGACCCGTAACTCTGGGTTCTGCCTTTCAGGTGACCGTGTGGAGACCCCCCGGGTCACCCCAGAGAGAGCGGTGGATCCAGCTGTCCCAGCTGCACTGCACATTTCTTCCAGCAGGTTTGAAGATTCGATATGTTTCAGTAAACTGTGAGACCAGTGGCATTTTTTGATACTTAAATGTAATTAAGATCATAAAAACGTCCATCACTCATACAGCAGTGGCTGGTTTTGTGTGTCTGCCTTTTTTTTTTAATGTTCCTTTATTTCCACTTTCCATATTTGTGTGCATTTGAGTGTGTCCTGAGAATTGCTGGTTTGGGAGAAAGATGATTTGTCGCAATGCCTCATGGATGCCTTTGCATAGAATTTTACCAGTTGCCGCCGCTCCAAATCGCGTTTGTAGCATATCAATATTTTTAATGTGTTTGCATTCTCTTCATGTTCATATATTATTAAAATATTATTTTGTACTTATCAATTTTATTTCTACATTTTCATTGCACTTCATATGCTAGACTAAAGATGACATGGTATTTTTTTCTCTAGAAAATACTGACCACCTCAAATCGTGCTATGGGGAAAAAATATCTTAGGTCAAAGATCACATTCATATGTAGCGTGTTTCTTTAGAATAAAAATGGCTGAGTCAACTGACATGAGTCCAAGTCCCTGTCATGTTGGTCTCCAATCTCATCTGGCCTCTAGAGGCAGATTAGGGTACGGCTTTTGTGTGGCAGCTGTGGTTTTACTGTTACCTGCTTGATCTCTGATTTTATGGCTTAATTATAACCTCAATGGATGCTCCTTATGGAAGCCTCCGAATGTCGAGATGGGTTGGGAGGCTGCTCAGCACCCTCACAAGTGATGGTGGAATGAGTTTGCTGGGTCCGCCGTCCTTGTGGAGAGAATCTGGTGTTGTAGTGGCCACTCAGAAGCTGGGAAGCGGCTCTGTGCTCACGGGCCGGCCTCACCTCGCCAAGGAAACACTGAGCTGCAGCGGATGGTCGCGTGCTCTTGGCTGCACTGTGGTGCTTGCCTCAGGCCCTCTGAGCCACTCGAAAAATCTGGGCTGTGGGTGAGGCTGGAGTCATCTGGTTTACTGCGAAAGGACAGGGCAGGACGTTTACTTACAGTTTTTCAAATTCTTTTCTCTTTCCACGCCCATTGTCATCTTCTGCTGCCTGAGGATTATTAATCACCCATTTTGTGCTATGACTGAGACGTGGGGATGATAAGGGAGCAGCAGATTCACAGCTGTGTCCAAAGCCAGCCTGGGTCAGCCTGACCGCTGCCTGCTGGCCACAGGCATTGAGTGGCCTCCAGCTCTTGCACTGAACTGTCTCAGCCGGCACCTCGCTGCCTGCAGAGGTTCCCCGGCCCCTCCTCTAGGAACACAAGTCTTTGCGTGCCATGGGCGGAGTTCCTCACGCTGGCCCCTGGCATCTGCGCTCTGGAAGTTCGGGTTTTCCTTGCCTGTAAAATAAATGGTAGCGCCAGCCTAAAGACTATTTGGTAAAAAGCAAAATTGTGTCAGGTGCTGTTACGATGACCTGACAAGGGAAGGCAGTTGGTACCAGACTGTGACTCAGAGCCCGGAAGGGAGCCATCGTGACGCCATGATTGATTTTCAGTTCTTCTGTCCAGACCGTGGACAGCGGGTCAACGGGCAGCAGGTTTCGTCAGGCAGGACAGTTATTAGTGGCTTGAGGTGAAAGCACTTTGCCGATGGTGGTATATGCCCGAGCCTGGCTCCCACTCGGAGTATTTGTTCTCCGTGAGTTAGGGTTAGGGTTAGGGTTAGGGTTAGGGAAATATCAGTAGGTGTTTTGGAAAGTTGCCTGCTGTTCTTTCTTTTCCTAATTTCGAGGGTTATGAAATTACAAACGCAGGTGGGCCTTTGACATTACCCAGATCCCGTTTTGCTCTGGGAGTCAGTGGACTGACACACTGGTTGGTCGGGTTCTGTGTGACAGGAATTAGGTGGCCGACACGAATGTTCCTGTGAATGTTCTCTGATACAGGGAGGGAGAGAAAGGCTGCACTTAGCCTGTTGCGACTTCCTTGCTGAGGGGGCGCTCCGTATTTCCGTGGTTCCTGGGAGAGGAGGCGAGTGCCCAGGAAACACACTCGGGACGGTGCGCCTCATTGTGAAGCCGTCGGAGACGTCGTCCTTTCTTTCTCTGGTGGAAGATCAACTGTTCATCACCAGTACCTGGGTCAGCTGCATTTCTGGCAGGTATTAGCGGCTCTGCACCTGAGCCAGGCCCCTGTGCCCCTCATACGTCAACCCGCCGTCGTCAACAGGCAGGGCTGGCCACGCTGAGCAGAGGAAAGTTGTGAGGTCACCATGTCATTGGTGAGCACGTCTGTCCAACAAGGGGTCGGCTGGAGAAGGGGTCATGTGAACGCTGGCCTCGGCCGTCAGCACGTGTCAGGGCTTTGACCCCTGTCTCCGCATCCCCTGTAGGGAGCCACTTCAGGGCTCTGACCCCAGGTTTGGCCGCATCCCTGCTCAACAACCAGCTCCCCAGACGGCAGCCACCCAGGGACACCACAGAGCAAAAAGGGGACGAGAGGGAGGCAGCGGAGGCGGACGGGCTTGCTTCTTAGCCTGCGTGAGGCTCGACTGTGGCCCATGGGAGAGGGCCGGGGCGGAGCAGCGCGAGGCGGCCGGCTCGGCAGGACGGCACACACCCGCGCGCGGCCTTGTTAGAGGTCTCGGCACAGAGGAGCCGAGAGGGGGCCGTGAGCTGGAGCCGACAATTAGCAGTCTTCTCATTGAAGCACATTCCCATCTGCGGAAGGCAGGGCTGTCCTAGCTTTCTTTCCCAGAGTAAAAAGGAAAGGTAAAAACATCAAAAATGCGGGGGGAAGGTTTCAGAACACAAGGTCATCCTCATCCACAGTTTCCTTAAAAGAACTATCTCCTCTCGGCTTTCATATTTTGTTCAGAAAGGTCGTCTCTTTTAAGCCTTGTCATTAAAGGCGGTTTGCTCTTTAAAGTGGGTTATCAAAGGGTGGAGAAATTGCAAGTTACTGAGACTAAAATGCATGATCAATTTTGAGTCTGCTAACTACCACTCGCTTAGAATCGGCTGTGCTTCCACCCTGGCAGCCCCTTTGATAAAGCCAGGAAGAGACACACGGTTGGTCAATTCAAAGTAGGAAAAGCAGATAATTAGATGAAACTTTTGTTCAATGCTGAAGTGCCTCTTGGATATGGAGGCTTGATTAGGAAGTAGAGGCATGGGCTGCAATCATATCTGAGAAGGAAAAGTTGAAGATCCCAGATTTTGACCTGTGTTAACATTCTTCGCTACGGTTTTAAGAATTGAATCAACCCTCAGATCATATTATTTCTCTCTCCATGGAGGAAGAAAAAGACAACTTGAAACATAAGATTGAAGGAATTTTGAAATCTGGATCCTCACCAGTATCTCTTGTAGCTGAAGTTCCCTTCTAGACATTTCAGTTTTAAGCAAGGATTTCCACCAGGCAAATGTCTTAAAGCCAAAGGCCCAAGATGTTCCCTTAGATTCTGTTGTTTTCAGAACTGAACTTAGTCTAGACATGAGGCTAATAGATACTCTTATACGCTCTTTGGGAGTTTACCGTTTAAGAGAGTCTTATGGAGAACAGCTCACTGGAAACAAAGATTCTATCACGGAGCAAAACAAGAGGGTTACCTGGTGGGAAGCCTGAAAGAATTATTAGCTAAATGGGCCTCCGTGAGTAAAACCACTCTGCCCACACTCCTTCGCTCCGGCTAGAAAGAGGAGCTAGTTCCTAGGTGGGGTCTACAGATGAGCCGTTCCTTTAGGCAGCTCCCTTCCCCGACTTGGGCCTCACGGCTCTAATCTAGAGCACCAAGGGTGCTGACATTGTGCATGCTTGGTTGCATCTGACTCTTTGTGACCCCTGGACTATAGCCCACCAGGCTCCTCTGCTTGTGGGATTCTCCAGGCAAGAACACTGGAGCGGGTTGCCACTTCCTCCTCCAGGGGATCTTCCCGACCCAGGGATTGAACCCAGGTCTCCTGCTTTGGCAGGCAGGTTCTTAACCACTGAGCCACCTGGGAAGCCCCACTGTCACGGGCACAACTAGACCAGTCCTTCCCACGGGGCACTATTTCCGTCCTCTACTTCAGGGCGTCTCGAACCAGCATTCCAGAGAGCCCTGTCTGTACGACTGGTCTTCAGCTGTCAGATTTAGGAAGCACCCAGGCTCTGGCCCCCTGCAAGGTTCCTGTTTACAGCACTGGCCGGTCATTCCTGCATCCACGTAGTGAATAGTTACTGACCGTTTGCCATGTGCCAGGCCCAGTGCATGAAACACTGACTTACTGTCGTCCCTCAGTTGCCGAGGGTCAGCCCGGCTCGCCGAGGCCGTGGTCACAGGAGTGTCATGCAGGTGTGGTCGGCTGTGGGCTGAGCCGCATCGTGGGAGGCTCCAGCCCTCGATGGTCACTCTGCTGTGGCTGTGAGGGGCCCTCAAGACACGCCTCCCAGCCAGGAGACCAGCACAGCACCTGGGCCACGTGCAGCCTGGGCCCAGAGTGGGCACAGCCCCGCTTCTGCCGGGCTCTGTCCCCAGAATCACAGGACTGAGACCGTGGCAAGGTCACAGACTCCATGACTGTCTCCTTGGTGAAGGAACCCCTGCCAACTCTTTCACCTGGAGTCTCCTAAAGTGCTTGGATCCACGGAAGCATTTTCCCATGGCCCACATATTTTATTGTTTAAAGTTCTGTGAGACGTTGATTAGAAAAGAGCAGTAGGTGATGACTTGAAAGTTCCTTCCTGTCCAAGAATCCTCTTGATCCGGCCGTATTTCTAGCCGCAGATTACATGAGTGGTCTGGAGATGCTGCTTGGGTCAGGAACATTCGGGGAGACCCTGTCTCCCTCTGTGACTCTTTGGGAAGATGGTCGTGACCAGCGTTGACTGATTCTCCCAGTTCTCCTCTGTTTGGGGCTTGGAATGCAGGGCCTATTGTAATTATCTCAGCTAGTGTATCATTATAAGGCCCACCAAAACACAGACCCTGTGCTTACCCTGGTTTTTCCCTCTTTCGTGGAAATACCAGGCACATGGAAGGATGTGGACTTGACGAGCCTGCAAAAGAACATTTCCTGAGCCACAGACACTGACGAAGGGAGGTGGGGCTCAGTCATCCAGATAAACAAACGAATCAGCCTCCTGGTTGCCCATCAGCCTTCTCGCCCCCACCACATCATCTCTGCCATCCCACCCTTTCTAGCTCCTCCGCATCACTCCTCTCAGCCTGAACCTAGGGAGTGTGGGCAGCCGTAAATGTGTAAAACCCAGCCCAGCACCCACGGACATACGGGAGGTCCCACCCTGTCTGACTCTCCCCATCTCACTGACCGCTGCTAGTCACTGGACGATTCAGCCAAACCCATGACCAGCATGTGTTTTGAAAAAAGAACTGTTGGTCTGAGTGGCGTTTAGCTCTGGCCTGCATGCAGGGCCTGTTTAAGGCTGGAAAGAAAAGTAGAAACATCATTTCCTTCAGAACAGGAAGTGTTCTCCTAACAGGCTAGCAAGGATCCTGAGAACCTCACATCTTTGCAGAAATGCCCTGACACGGCGGAGGTTTCTCAGATGCCAGCTTTGTTTACCAGTCTGGCGTCTCACAGGTCGGCAGGGGGCTGGAGGGGGGCACTTGCTGACACGGCCCCGGAGCTTGCTCTCTCCACGTTCACATGAACTCTGCTCCAGCCCGAGCTCCCGTGAACACGCTCATGTTTCCCAGCTACTGTGGGTCACAGTCCTGTGAGAAGTCCACGTGGAGAACTGATCCCCGGGCCCAAGACCCGTCACTGCGCCCACGATACACTTACCCACGCCGGTGCTCAGCTCCCACAAGGTGCCTGGAGGGGCTACCTCCATCTGTCCCCACCAGCTCCTTCTCAAAGTTAAGAATCTGGGAGCAGTTTTCTGCTGAGAGTGGTATTTCTTCCAACATCAGAGACCCTTTCTCTGACCGAGATCCCACTTCTGTTATCCGATTTTCTTCTTTAGCATTTTCATTGATGCATTTGGGCACATGGATTGCAAACAAATTGGACTTAAGAGAATTTTTTTTTCTTTTAAAATGTTTTCTACATTATTTGGAGAGAGAGAGAGTGTGTGTATGTGTGTGTGTGTGTGTGTGATGGTAAATCCATACACTTTCAAAGGCCTATCCATGCATTTTTTATCTTGTGGTATTTTTCTTTTTTTTAACTGAAGTATAGTTGATTACAATGTTTCAGTGAAAGTGAAAATGTTAGTCGCTCAGGCGTGTCCAGCTTTTCCACCCTATGGACTATAGCCTGCCAGGCTCCTCTGTCCATGGAATTCTCCAGGCAGGAATACTGGAGTGGCTTCTCAGTCCCTTCTCCAGGAGATCTTCCTGACCAGGGGTTGAACCTGGGTCTCCTGCATTGTAGGCAATTCCTTCACCATCTGAGCCACCAGGGAAGCTCTCATGTTTCAGGTGGACAGCAAAGTGATTCAGTTTTACATATATAGGTAGATGTTCTTTTTCAGTCGCATATTTCTTGCAGAATTTTTTAACGGGCGAATCAAGGCTGCAAACCGCATGGACCCCCTCTGCCCCTGCTGTCAGGCATTTCACCCAAGCAGCGTAATTGTCACCGTCTGCCTTCTCGCTGGAGGAGGGGGAGCTGTCCCGCCTCCAGCGCTGGGACTGCTGTCTGTCTGTGCTTCCGCGTGATGCCAGAGGAGCCGCTTCACCCCCTGCAAACTGTACCATGAGCTCAGCCCCTGTCTACTCCCAGCTCACACCCTCCACAGATCCCAGGGTGAACCCGGGGCGAGCAGGACCTGCCCCGGCCTGTGACGAGCTTGTCATCCACAAGGGGCGATGAGGCACACGTGGAGAAAAGATGGAAGAGGAGGGCAAGAGCTTTGTACAGGGGAAATGCCAAGTCTTCTGGCAACTCCAAGCAAGTGGCAGCATTTTGAAATGCGGTCCCGTGGGAGAGGGTGACATTTAAGCTGGTCGTTGGAACAGGAGTCGGGTTTCAGTCGGTAGAGATGTGCACAAGGACCGGACGGTCCAGATCACAGCAAGCTCATAGAAAAGCACTTGGAGATCAGCCTTCCCGGGTGTGCTGGAGTCAAATTACAGACGTTCGGGCGAGCTGACCACCCAGTGCTGGCCAGGCATCTGCTCTTGCGCTCAGGGCCTTCAAGATAGAGGAAACGGTGGCCGTGGCGTGAAGACTCACGGAGGTGATCCGTTTACAAAGTCCAGCAGCAGCAGACGTTACACAGATGAAGGCTCCTCTTATCGTCCCACAGTCGTCGGTAACTTCATGAGCTAAGCATTACCTACACCTGAGGAAACTGAAGGAGAGAGACGTCTGGAAAATCGCTCAAGGCCACATTTCTCATACCCATGAAAACAAAGTAGGACCCGCGTCTCCCTGATTCGCTCACTTTTGCTTCCCCTAGAGCTCAAATTGCCAACATCTGCTGGATCATGGAAAAAGCAAGAGAGTTCCAGAAAAACATCTATTTCTGCTTTATTGACTATACCAAAGCCTTTGACTGTGTGGATCACAAGAAACTGTGGAAAATTCTGAAAGAGATGGGAATACCAGACCACCTGACCTGCCTCTTGAGAAATCTGTATGCAGGTCAGGAAGCAACAGTTAGAACTGGACATTGAACAACAGAGAAAGGAGTACGTCACAAACAGGAAAAGGAGTACGTCAGGGCTGTATACTGTCACCCTGCTTATTTAACTTATACGCAGAGTACATCATGAATACACTGGACTGGAAGAAACACAAGCTGGAATCAAGATTGCTGGGAGAAATATCAAGAACCTCAGATATGCAGATGACACTACCCTTATGGCAGAAAGTGAAGAGGAGCTAAAAAGCCTCTTGATGAAAGTGAAAGAGGAAAGCGAAAAAGTTGGCTTAAAGCTCAACATTCAGAAAACGAAGATCATGGCATCTGGTCCCATCATTTCATGGGAAATAGATGGGGAAACAGTGGAAACAGTGTCAGACTTTATTTTTCTGGGCTCCCAAATCAGTGCAGATGGTGACTGCAGCCATGAAATTAAAAGACGCTTACTCCTTGGAAGAAAAGTTATGAGCAACCTAGATAGCATATTCAAAAGCAGAGACATTCCTTTGCCGACTAAGGTCCGTCTAGTCAAGGCTATGGTTTTTCCTGTGGTCATGTATGGATGTGAGAGTTGGACTGTGAAGAAGGCTGAGCGCAGAAGAATTGATGCTTTTGAACTGTGGTGTTGGAGAAGACTCTGAGAGTCCCTTGGACTGCAAGGAGATCCAACCAGTCCATCCTGAAGGAGATCAGCCCTGGGATTTGTTTGGAAGGAATGATGCTAAAGCTGAAGCTCCAGTACTTTGGCCACCTCATGCAAAGAGTTGACTCATTGGAAAAGACCCTGATGCTGGGAGGGATTGGGGGCAGGAGGAGAAGGGGATGACTGAGGATGAGATGGCTGGATGGCATCACTGACTCCATGGGCGTGGGCCTGGGTGAACTCCAGGAGTTGGTGATGGACAGGGAGGCCTGGAGTGCTGCGATTCATGGGGTCGCAAAGAGTCGGACATGACTGAGCAACTGAACTGAAATGAACTGAACTTTTAGATAGCCGCACTGACTCATGGACATGAATCTGGGCAAACTCTGGGAGAGAGTGGAGGACAGAGGAGCCTGGGGCGCTGCAGTCCAGGGGGTCCCAAAGGGTCAGACGCAACTTAGCGACTAAACAGCAACATTTTAAGTTTGCCCCTTCTACTATTTTGCATTGCCTCCATGGAGGAGGTGCGGCCTGGACTCTAGTCTGTCAACAATAGGATCTGACCCCTCTGCTACAGAGGAAAGAGAAGCTGGCACCTGGTCCCAGCCCTCAAGCTTGTCAGTATCTGGCTTGTTCATTGCAGAGCTGACAGGGGGTTGTAGACAGAGACCGGGGGTTTCCTGCTGCTGGTGTCCTAGGAGTGGGGCACTCTTCTCCTGATGGCATCAGCTAGAGGCAGACAGAAACGCTGTGGCTTGTCGGGAGCTTGATTCTCGAGGGTGCGCCATTCTCCTGCTGGAGAGGGGTGCTCTGTTCCCAGAAACAGTGTAAACCTGGGGCAGCTCTCATCTTCGGGAAGGAGTCTCTGGGCCAAAAGTAAGTGGAGTCTGATGTCAGATGACTTCCCTGGAACAGCATCTAAGTAGTTCCAATCCACACAGTTATAGTCTACACTCTGACACATACTTGGTTGTAATGGTTTTACCTGTGAGTGTGCCTCTAAGAATGGTTGAATTTCCATTACACCTTCTGACCACAGAGAACAGAAAGTGTAATTCTACTGTGTCTTCAGAGAAGTTATTAACTATCTTATTGTTGCAAGTATCATTCATGATACTTCAGACAAGAGCTCATATCTATAGACAAATTCAATGTCCAGCACTGGTTGAAATGGACTTTACACTCACCACTTAAACTCTGTGTGCCTTAGGCTCACCATCAAGATAAATAGACAAGAAAAAATGATTACAGGAGTATCAAATAGGTGGTGGGATTGAGATACAGAAGTCACAAGTCAGAAATCACTGAGGCCATCTGGACAGAGAAACGCCACCTGCAGCTACCATGAGCAGCCTGTCTGGGTCCCCTCCCCGCCATGACGTCTTCTCTTCACCTGAGTAGACCGCCAGCCATCCAAACACACTGACAACAGCCCCAGTTAGCAGCGTGGACCACCTACCCATTCAAAGTCCAGGCTGCCAGTGTTTCCTCTGACTCCATTTTCAACTTAGAAAAAAAAAGATCTTTTTTGCAACACTTCTTTTTAAAAATTCATCGAGTACTAAAATGTCTCCAGGCTTCACTGTTTGTAAGAAAAACAGTAGTGATGCATTGATTCTGGAATTGACAAAAGGAGAGAGGCCACATTTTAGAAATTAAGCATTTCAGCAAAAGAAAGACTTCTTATTTAGTTGTAAGCACAGTTTTGAAAAACACAAAAAGCATTTGAAGTACACACAGAGCCAGCTCCTAGGTTATAAGAGAATGTGATGGGCTCATTTATAAAGTAGGGAGAAATCTGAGGCCCTTCATCAGAGGCAGTGAGCTTATATGCCCCAAATCCAGTAGCGTTTTGGGCATCTCTCTGCTAAATGCCGGAGAATTGGAAGCTTTTCCGCACCACCAAAGCAGGGCTCAGCACTTCTGGGAACAAGCTTGTTGGTTTGATGTCAATGTACAGAAGAACGTTTGATGAGCCTGCTCTGAAGCATCTGAGAATTCTACAGAAAAGTTATGAAAGGGACCAAAAGAGTCCATCTCCTGAGCACTCACTCCTCATACCCACCGTTACTATTCTCTAGAGATGACCCAGATATTGAACACAGTTCCAAGGCCCTTGGAGTGATAAGAAATGTTGATACGAAGACACCTTTTTCTGTCCAATATCACTGAACTCATAGTTTAAGAAAGCTCATCCAACTCCACCCATGAAGAAAAAACCTTCAAAATGGAAAATTTATGATTTAGTGTTTGATTGATTTTCTGAGATCACACATGATTATTCTGAGATCACAGATGGGCTCCCCAGTGAGCAGATTGGGTCCAGAACCCAGGCTTTTGGTTTCAAAGCCCACCTTCCCCCTGGTTTGCTCTCCTCCCCACCCCCCACCTACACACCAGGAGCACGGGATACTGACCACTCTGTGCTGAGATGAATCGAGCTTTCTTTTCTTACCATTGTCATGATCGGCCAATGTCCATTTCCTAATTTCTCTGCATGCCTCCTGATCTAGAAAGTCCAACCCTTGGTTGTCCTGGCAACGGTGTCTGTCTGAAGAGGTGCTCCCAGGCACGGAAGCTTCATTTCATAAACCACCTGATAAGACACTTTCTAGAAGAACAGCACTTGCCAGAGTCCCCAGAGTGAGGCACACACGTGTCTGCTCTGGGGCGACGTGCAAGGGGCGTGAAGGGCTGGGAGCCAGGACCCCCGCACCACCTGCAGGTCTCAGGCTTCCCAGTCCACCCTCTGGGCAGTGGCCAAGGGGTGCCTGAGGAAGATGCCTCCTGAACCCTCAGCCCTTGCTGAACCCGAAGGAGGAAATCCTTTCTCTCTGGACTTCCACTTCCTTCCCGTTACCTGAGGTGTCTGAAGTAGACCTCCCATCCCCAGGGACAGCAGGGCCTCACTCCTGTAAGTCTTCCAACAGGGACGCCAGGGAGGCAAGAGGGAGACGGAGAGCTTGCCTGTGCAATCGGCGTCTCACAGGCTTCGTCACTTCAAGACGCTGTGACGGAATCTCAGAACACAGATAGGAGACTGGAGCTGAGCACGGGAAGATGAACACCCAGAGACTCCTCCACTTCCAGCCAGGGAGCCTCACGTGGGGCCAGATGAAAACAGACGCCTTCAGAGAGATCCTGAGGTGCCCCGTGGCCGGGTCCATTTTCCATCTGAAGAGGTGAGGGGCATGAGTTGCTGGGCCCAGGGCCACCCGGGAGACCCCACATGAGAAAAGGAAGCAGAGCCTCCCATGCCCGTGCTTGGGTCTTCTTGTATTCACAACGTCCCAGCTCTGTTTTCGCTAGAAATAAAATGCTCCAAGATAGTTTGATAAGCAGATCGTGTCTTGGGGACCGCAGCTCTTGAACCCTCGGGGCTCCGAGGGGAAAGGGTCACCTCCAAAAAAGCCAGAAGCCAGAAGCTCTCATCCCTCCCATGGTGGCACGTAGGTTGGACAAAGAGGGTGTGAGCAGTTCCTCGGGAGACCTGGGCCATCATGAAGCAGGCCAGTTTTGAACCAAAAACACTCAGTCCGTGTAGGACTCAGCCGTGTTCCGAGGGCCGCCTCGCCCAGAGTTCCTCCCCAAGCCCTCACTGTTCCTGGGGCGGAGCTGCCTCAGCTCCTCTCACACGTGGAGAAGGAAGCCGCCGGGCCCTCACCGGCAGAGGAGGAGGAGGCGGCCGCCGGGCCCTCACCAGCGGAAGAGGAGGAGGAGGAGGAGGCCGCCGGGCGCTCACAGGCGCAGGGGGAGGAGGAGGCCGCCGGGCCCTCACAGGCG
>SJXQ01004611.1:341865-358007 GCA_006408695.1 Aepyceros melampus | reverse complement strand
CGGAGGGGCCACCTCTCCGGGTGCCCATGACTCCTTTGGACCCCGTGCCGGCCCACCACGCTGGCCACCCGCTGCGTCTCCATCTGCAGGCCGGAGGGACTGTGACAGGGTGAGGCTCCCTGGGCATGGCTTCGCGCTGCCCCTGGGGCCGTCAGAAGAGTAGCAGAAGCTCCTGAGATGGGCCCCCGCCTGCAAAGCTGCAGCTGAGGGGCAGGCCTCTTGCTCTGACCCCTGGGGCCAAGGCTGGGGCCGCAGAGGTGGTGAGAACACCTTCCCAGCGAGGCGGCTGGCAGGCCCCAGCTTTGCCCACCCTTTCTCCCCCTACACAGAGCCCCCCCAAGGCCCCAGAGGGCCAGCAGCTGCCCGACTGCCGCAGCCAGCACAGCGCCTGCCGCTGAGTGCAGAGCACGTGCCCCAGGTGTGCGGAGCCCCAAGGGCCCCGGAATGCAGCCTGCCCACCCACAAACCTCAGGAGGCACACGTGGTGACCACCCTCACTGAAGGGCCACCAGGTCCCGCCAAGGAACTGCACACTTGGGCCCCAGGTGGAGAACGGGGTTGGGGAGGGCAGGTAGGCAGAAGCGAGCTGGGGTTCCCCCCACTCCTCTGCAGTCCACCCCCCATGTGGCATCCACGCCTCGCAGAACGCCTGCCATGGGGTGCAGGGCAGCGAGTGGGGCCAGGGTCGGGGCAGGCCGTGGCCCTCAGCCCAGCCTCTTTCATCATTTGGTCCCGAGGAGCGTCTCCTTGGTGGCATACCCTCCAAATTATGCCAACAGGGATGCTTCATCCTTCTTTGCTTTGGGTTGGTTCTTGGAAAACTGATGAATTTTCAGCATAGCCTGGTAGCAGAAAATCATATATATTATTTCTCCCAGGATCCAACATTTTTTTAAAAATCATCCTCTCATTTATACATTAAACACTGCAGCCTACACACTGCTGTAGAAAAGAGAAACCAAGCCGGAAAGAGAAACCAAGCCAGAGGCAGCGGGACACTCTCCGTGTGGCCCCACCATCCTGCACAGGAGCCCTGTGGACAGCTCCGACTCTCTCACCCAGAACCCTGGTCAGTGAGAGGGGCCTTGGCTCTGAAGCTAGAGGCTGGGGACGTGAGGGTCGCCCAGGTCTGAGATTCGTGACGCTGGGTCCCAGGTGTTTCCGTTTAGACACGTGTGTGGTTGGAACGAACCCACCCTTGGAAGGCAGATAGCTACGTGTTCAGGTCCAGACCCGGCCGTCCACTGGTCAGCTTGGACACGTCCCATGCCTCCTAGGTCCTCCACGTGCCCAGGGACGGGTGACAGGGTCCCTGAGAGGCGGACACCTGCCTTGTGTGCGGGTCTGGGTGAATGGCTGAATGCCATCCTCGCCTTCAGGGAGCTTGGGGTCCAGAGCTCTGGGCAGAGGCTTCCTCTGCTGGGCAGGTGGGGACTCGGGTGTGGACACGGGTATCCAGGAGGGCCCACAGTGAGGCCCCATGGTGCCCCTACAGTTCAGAGTCGCAGCCATAGCTGGGAGTTTTTTTTTTTTTGCACTTTAAGGGTTGAAGAAAAACAGTTAAGGGTCCTGGGGCCCTGCGTGGCACTAGCAGTAAAGAGCCCGCTGCCAGGGCAGGAGACGCAAGAGACAAGGGCTCCAACCCTGGGCCGGGCAGATCCCCTGGAGGAGGGCATGGCAACCCACTCCAGCATTCTTGCCTGGAGAATCCCATGGACAGAGGAGCCTGGAGGGCTACAGTCCATGGGGTCGGAAAGAGTCGGACATGACTGAAGCAGCTTAGCGTGGGGCCCTGGGGTTGATGCTTTAGAGGGATCACCTGCTCTGAAATAAGGGTGAAGACAGGCTGCTGTGGACAGGCAGAGAGGCGGCCCCTAAGGAACGTCACCCCCAGCGCTGAGTCTCCCAGAGACTGGTGTCCCCGCCCCTTTCTAAGAGGCAGGAAGTCACTCTGAGGGCTGAACTTTCCAGAGTCCCTGGGGGTGGGGGAGGGGGGCTGCTGCCCTGGCTAGTGACAGGGCAGACCCAGGCAAAGAGTGTCTGGCTGACCAAGAGGAAGGGAGGGAGCTGGCGCAGAACCCAGGTGGAGACTTGTCAGAGCCTCATTGACGGCCGGCTGTGATCTCTTGTCTTCCCGCCCCAGCAGGTAACTCAGATGCTCTGTGATTAATCGCATCTGGGCAGAGATCACGTGCCTTCACGCTATCTGCAGTTTGTAGGGACAGACCAAGTTCTCTGTCAGTGTCCCTGCCTGGGGGTCAAAGTTCAGCCCCGGGCTCCTTGCTGTCCTTTGTGTTTGCTCAAAGCTGCAGAGGCAGCTGCGGGCCTGGAGGGGACGCTCAGTACCAGCCACCTTCCCCACCTGACTCTGCTAAGCATTTCAGAAGCAAAACATGCCTGACGTTCTTGGAGAATTCCCCAGGCTGGCGTCCCAGTTTTACCTCCGGAACAACCGTACAGACAGGCGGGGCAGGTGAGGCCATCCTGGTTACAGGGCCAAAGGGCCCTGAGTCACCGGTAGACGGGACCCACCCCGCCCCACAGCCAGGTAACCAGTCGGCACAGCCCGGGGACTTTCTGCCTTTTCATACTCTTCACGGGGTTCTCTCGGCAAGAAGGCTGCAGTGGGTTGCCCTTCCGTCCTCCAGCAGACCATGATTGGTCAGAACTCTCTACTGTGACCCATCCGTCTTGGGTGGCCCTGCATGGCTTGGCTCATAGCTTCATTGAGTTTTGCAGGCCCTTACGCCACCACAAGGCTGTGATCATGGAGAGAGGAGGGGGCAACAGAGGACAAGATGCTTAGAGAGCATCACCAACTCAGGAGCCACGAATCTAGCAAACTCAGGAGACAGTGGAGGACAGAGGAGCCTGGCGGGCTGCAGACGCTGGGGTTGCAGAGTCAGAAACGCTTCAGCGCCTGAACAGCACCCCGGGACAGCTCCTGGCCGCAGGAGCCCGGCTCTGACCCTCACTGCGAAGCCCATCGCAGCCATGGACGTAGTCGTCGTCAGCACTGAGCCGGGGCCAGCGCTCCTTGCTCTGGGGGGTCCCATCCGTCCATGGCTAGAAGAGGTCTCTCAGCCATAGTTCTCGTGATCCTGGATATGGGTATTGGGCTTCCCAGGACATCCTTGATTTGAGCCCCAAAACTTCTCCCCATGCCCTGACTCCTGGCCAGGCCGGTGCTGTGGCTTGTAGGGGCGAACTTGGGTGGCGTCCTAACTGGACAGTTAGCAGTCACTCAGCGTCTGCTCCCCAGCCTCGGTGCCCACCGCTTCCTGCTTCACCCTCTGCCTTCCCTCCTGCATCTCTGGTGGAAGTTGCTGGAAGCCTGAGGGCGCAGAGTATGTGGCCCCAGTCCTGAGCCAGCAGTGACGTGGACACCCCAGTGCCCTGGTCCCCAAGAATTTCCTAATAGTTCACATGCACACCCATCTCAGATCTGCTTTGGGGAAGTCCAGCCTAAGGCAGGTGCTGAAATCAAGTGTGAATATCTCACCAAGGTGGCTGCAGCCGTGAAACTAAAAGACAGTTGCTCCTTAGAGGAAAAGCTGTGACAACCGAGACAGTGGACTGAGAAGCAGAGGCACCATTGTGCTGACAAAAGTCTGTATAGTCAAAGCTATGGTTTTTCCAGTGGTCGTGTATGGATGTGAGAGCCGGACCATAATGAAGGCTGAGCGCCGAAGAATTGATGCTTTTGAACTGTGATGTTGGAGAAGACTCTTGGACTGCAAGGAGATCCAACCAGTCCATCCTAAAGGAAGCCGTGAATATTCATTGGAAGGACTGATGCTGAAGCTGAAGCGCCAATAGTTTGGCCACCTGATGCGAAAAAGTGACTCACTGGAAAAGCCCTGATGCTGGGAAAGATTGAGGGCAGGAGGAGAGGAGACGACAGAGGATGAGATGGTTGGATGGCATTGCCGACTCGATGGACATGAGTTTGAGCAAGCTCAGGGAGATGGTGACGGACAGGGAAGCCTGGTGTGCTGCAGTCTGTGGGGTCTCAAAGAGTTGGACACAATTTAGCAACTGAACAACAGCAGCAATCCAGCCAAGGACAACCTTTTAGGTTACAGCAGACTCCCATCGGCTTCTGGAAGCCCAGCCCTCATGGAATCCGGTCCCTGACCACCCACAGAAGGCACTTCCTAGAGCAGAGCTCAGTGACACTGCTTCCCCACCAAACGATGAAAAGGTTCTCTGCAAAGTCAAGGCCAGAGGATTGGGTTCCCTCGATCCGGCCATGCCAGCTCTGTGCCATCCCCAGCCCACTGCAGGCATCCCGCCTCCTGGGCTCCCCGAGGGAGGTCCTGCAGGGGCCCAGCCCCTCCCCGGGCTGCATCTCGCTCCCAGGGACCCCCTCCTCCTCATGTTGTCACACGCGGGATGGGCCCAGTGCCCTTTCCCTACTCCCAGCCCGGATCCCGTGGACACCTCCGCTGAGACCCTCAGTCTGCTGGTGCCGTGTCACCCACCTCTGGGTTGGTCTCTCACTCGCTGAGGGCTCCCAGAAGACAGAGCCGGGGTCTGCCCGTCACCCACACAGCTCCCAGAAGACAGAGCCGGGGTCTGCCCGTCACCCACACAGCTCCCAGAAGACAGATCCGGGTCTTCCCGTCACCCACACAGCTCCCAGAAGACAGAGCCGGGTCTTCCCGTCACCCACACAGCTCCCAGAAGACAGAGCCGGGTCTTCCCGTCACCCACACAGCTCCCAGAAGACAGAGCCGGGTCTGCCCGTCACCCACACAGCTCCTGAGCCTCAGACAGTGGTGGCACGGTGCCACCACTTGCAGCAGATCAGGCTGACCTTGACGCTCCTTCACATTCGGTGCTGTGGACTGAATCTTGTCTCCTGTCAAATTCATGTGCGCACCCCTAAATCCTGAAATGGAATTTGGGGGGGGTGGCTTTAGGAGGAATCAGGTTTGGATGAGATCATGAGGGTGGGGCCCCATGAGGGGTTAGTGCCCTTTTAAGACAAGGAAGAGACCAGCTCGCTCCCCGTCTCCCACGTGAGGACACAGAAGCTCAGTAGGAAAGTTCTAGTCAGGAACCAAACTTTCCAGCACCTTGATCTTGGACTTCCAGCCTCCAGTCCTGTGAGAAAATAAACATCTGTTGCTTAAGCCCCTCACTGAGGGACTAAGCACAGCAACACAGGACGGGCTGCAGCCCGCCAGGCTCCTCCTTCTGCGGGACTCTCCAGCCAAGAACACCGGAGTGGGTGCCACTTCCTCCTCCAGGGGATCTTCCCAACATAAGAATCGAACCCACGTCTCCTGCATTGCAGGCAGATTCTTTACTCGCTGAGCCAGAGTCAGGTTTCCCCCTTTTCTCTGAGGGTTGGCTAGACGGGTGGGTGCACTTCATTTACTCTGTCTTCAGTGGGGGAACTGGGTGAGAAGGGGTCTCGAAACCCCACCTGCTCTGCCTGCACCCCTGGCCGCCAGGCAGCCGTCAGCGCTTCCTGGGGCCCACAGGGCCCCCCCTCCCCCCAATGCCAACACGCTGGCTGGGCTGGGCCACCTCTGCCAGCTGCCTGCCCTGCCCTGGCCAAGACCTCGTAGCCATGGCCCCACAGCCAAAGCTTTGCAGCCGCTCAGGACAGCGACCAGCATGGCTCCCCCTCCAGCTGCTCCAGGGCTGGGGGCTCCCGTCCCACCCACCCACCATGGCCATGAGCCCTTACAAACCAAAGCAAGTCCTTCTCTGGTGCTCATGACCCTTGGAGGGGGTCTCCCAGGGACCCTGCCCTGGGGAAAGGCCTGCAGACTCCTGCAGAAGGCTCTGGGGATGGGCAAGGGAAGAGTTAAGCTCTGGGCTGAGGCTTTGGGGCTCAATTTCTCTGTTTCCTGTTGATGACATTATTGTCTTCCTACAACCATTGACACTGTTGCTTTCATCTGTTTCATTTCAAGACATGAGCACACTCGCTGGAAACTATGCTTAATAGCTAAACTCAAAACATTTGGGTTTCCTGTCCTCTCAACTCTTGCTGGGACGCTGCACTCTTTGCTGGGTTGGTTTCTGGGTGCTGGCGGCAGCGGCCTGGGTTTTTCTCAGCCACCATATTTAACCCAGCAAAGCGTGGCTTCCTGGTTGGTTGCTGGGGGCCCATCTGTGGCTTGGGGGGCGCTTCCCGTGGTGGGGGTGGGGAGGCTGGGCTCACGCGCCCCTTTTCGGAGGCTGCACTGCGTCTCCTCGCCAGCTCCCCGCCCCCACCCTGCCCGTCCGGCTGGAAGATGGGTAGGTGGACTCTGTCCTTGAGCCCCTCGTGGCCTAGACTGTCTGAGCAGGGAGGTGAGCATGCCAGTCTGGACCCAAGGACTCGGGGAACAAACAGGCTGGCTGCCGGGCATGGGCCTCCTCCTGGCCAGGCCTGGGATGGCAGGCGGCCGCTGGAAGCAGGCCAGCCGCATCTGGTTGGAATTGGGTTTGACACACATTTCCAAACCTGATCGCAGCCCGTCACCCTTCCCTGGGCTGGGGAGCCCTTGCCTGCCGACACAGTCTGCAGAGGGAGCGACCCTCCTCTCAAGGACGAGCCTGGAAGCGGGCCGCCTGCCTGGCCGGGGGTGACTGGCCTGCGCTCAGCACCCTCAGCTCCAGCGGGCTCCTTGGAGCATCTCAGACGTTTCTCTGGGGGAGAGCATGGCCTGATCCTCTAAGTCAAGGGAGGTGCACACCTTGCTGTCTACATGGACTTCCACATCCCTCTCCTCCCTTCGCCCTCCCGGGAACGAGGTGGTTTCGGCCCACCTCACAGTAGAGGACGTGGAAGCTCAGAAACCACAGAACCTGTGCCCGAGGCCCCACAGCTTCCAAGTGATGCGCTGGGGTTCGACCCTGGCCTGGCCTCCCCGTCCTCCTCCCAGCAGCCCGGGGCCCACCCTCTGCCCCCGGCTGCCCCAGGGGGTGCAGGGGCCCTTCCCTCCTCCCTCCTCTGCTTCGCCCACCTGGGCCTTTTCTCCCAACTGGATTTCAGCAGGGAGGAAGCAAGCCGACAGGCGCTAGTGGTAAAGAATCTGCCTGCAGTGCGGGAGACGCCGGCTCAGTCCCTGGGTCAGGAGGAGGACGGGCAGGAGGGCGCGGCACCCCACCCCAGTCTTCTTGCCTGGAGAATCCCATGGACAGGGGAGCCTGGCGGGCTCTGGTCCAAGGGGTCACGAAGAGTCAGACTCAACTGAAGCGAGTCAGCGCGCATGCCACCGTCTTGAAGCTGCACAAGGGACTGAATTAGTGTTTTCCACTGCAGCAGGTTCCGCCCCACAACGCTCTGTGAAGTAGGAGGATGAAGGCGGTGCTCGACGGGGAGAGCAGCTGCCCGGGTGCCTCCTCCTCCGCGCCTCTCCCTGTGGACTGTCTCTTGCCTGGGGCGGGACGGCCTCTCCCGGTCTTTCCGGCCCCTCCGTGGTCATCTCCGTCTCCGTGGGCTCTGAGCTGAGGCCTCAAACATCCCGGTGCAGGACCAGACTTGGAAGTCACAGGGGCTCCCGAGCCCTTGAGGCCTTTCACCAGGAAGGGAGCGGGCTCGGGACCCGTCTCTGGTCTCTGGCGGCCGGGCCTCTTTCGGGCCCGGTTACTGCCCTTGGCCTGAAGGTCTCGGCACCGCCACCTCTGTGAGGGGAGATGGCACCAAGGAGGGCACAGCCCCACCTCTGCTCGGAGGATGCACAGGCCTTGGGGTGCCTGGGGTCCCTGCGGCCCCGCACCTGCGCTTACTGCACTGGAGGTGATCACCCTGCCCGGGCCCCCAGGACTGGCACCCTGGCCTCACACACCGAGTGGGGAAACGACGCCCCAGCTCTGGGTCACCCTGCAGCCTCCACGACGGGCATTTCGCGTCTCTCGTCTTGGTTCTCACAACATCCTGAGGCTCTGCGGTGCCCAGGGCTGAGACCAGGCAACAAAGCCGAAAGGGCGGCTCAACGATTCTCACTTACAGAGCGGTTACTATCCTCAGCTCCATTTATGGATGGGAAATGAGGCCTCGAGAAGATGGACAGAGAGATGATGGATGGATCCGTGATCGATGGACAGACAGATGGGCAGACAGGTGACTGACAGATAAAAGATAGATAGATAGGTAGACACATGATGGATGGACAGATATTAGAGAGATTGAAGACAGATGATTAATAGATACTAGAGAGATGGATGGGGCTTCCCTGGTGGCTCAGATGGTAAAGAATCCGCCTGCAATGTGGGAGACGTGGGTTTGCTCCCTGGGTTGGGAAGATCCCCTGGAGGAGGGCATGGCAACCCACTCCAGTATTCTTGCCTGGAGAATCCCATGGACAGAGGAGCCTGGCGGGCTACAGTCCATGGAAGTGGAAAGAGACATGACTGAGCGCGTAAGCACACAGATGGATGGATAGATGGCGGATGGATATGGCTCATTCAAGGTCTCAGCTGGACGGTGGTGGATACCTTCCTGACTCCTGAGTCCAGTGTGTGTTGTTGCTTCTTACTCTGTCTCCTCTGGTCCTTCCTTCATTCCACTGCGTTGGATTTGAGAGACATATGAGGCTTGGTTTGCAGCTCTGGGGGCTCATGGGAGTCAGGCCATCCTGATGAGCAGCCCTGGACAGACCTAGCGCCCTCATATGCCGGACACAGCTGGCACCGGCCGCGGGCAGAAGGCAGGCAGGGGCAGTCTGCAATTGGGCACCCTTGTCCCCGGTTTCCACTGCCTTGGGCACCCCTGGGTGAGGCCCACCTCAAACAGCATGTTTATAGGTGAAACCACTCCTAAACGGGTAGGTGAGATTTTATGGGGCCAGGAACAGCCCCTTTTCCCTGCCCCGGGGCACAGCGCATGCAGAACAGACAGGCGGCTCGGGGGATGGAGACGAAACAGCCAGTGAGGGCCCAGCGGGACCAGGGGCAGCCCCCCAGGCCGGGTCCCCGGGGGCACGTGCTGCTCCTGACACGGCTTTGGGGCTGTTGTTCAGTTGTAAGTCGTGTCTGACTGCTCGCAGCCCCAAGGACCGTGGCCCGCCGGCCTCCTCTGTCCACGGGCTTCTCCAGGCGCGCGCCCTCCTCCAGGGGGTCTTCCCGAGCCCGGGCTTGAGCCCACGCCTCTTTGGGGTCCTGCACGGGCAGCTTCTTTACCACTAGCGCCACCTGGGAGCCCCAGGATCCACCCGCTCCTGAGGAGACTGCAGGGTGCAGGCTCCCTGCCTCTGAGGCGACCGGAGCCCCGCCTGACGGCTGCACGAAGCGCTGGGTCTCGAAGGCCTCCCCTGGGCGCTCCCCTTCCTCCCGTGCTGCACCGGTGGTGCCCACCCTCTTCCCATCCTGGCTCCCCAAGAACAGACCCTTCTGGGCGGAGCTCCCTGCCAAGGGCAGGCAGGCCCCTCCATTGTCTTGTAGAGTTGAATGTTGACACCTTTTCCAGGGAAATCCAGAGTCCAGCTGCTCTAGGGCTGGCTGAGGGGTGGGGCAGGGACGCCCCTGGTGTGGCAAAAGGTCAGACCCCAGGGTGGGCTGGCCTGGGCCAGGGTGCTCTCAGAAAAATCAAGTTTGGCTGAAGCAGCTTCGGGCCTGAGGAAGCCCACGGCCCCCGAGGAGAAGGGCCTCCCCACGCCCGCCACGCCCACGGCAGAGCTTGCCCAGGCTGGCCTTGTGGTCTTGGCCTCTAGAAACCATCCTGCGGCCAGGGGCTCCTCTGGGGGCCAAAGTCCCCCAGGAAGATGGCGCGCCCCTCCACCCGCGACCCCACCCAGCGGGCGCCTGTCTCACACCTGCCCCTACACCTGGCCCAGGGCTCCCAGGTCTCCCCTGCCCTTGGAGCAGAGGCGGGGGCAGGGCAGGGCCCCTCACTCACCCCTTTCTGGCGCCTGAATGTTCTGGCCCCCAGATCAGGCCACGAGGCCTTGATCACCATCTGATTTGTGAATGGATAGATTCATGTGAAACATGCTGATCTTGAAAAAAAAATTTGTCAATTCTGCCAAAAGGACTTACTCCCTTCGGGGAGGGGAAGCAGCAGTACCATCAGCTGGGCCGGGCCTCTGGCCTCCTCTTCTGTGGAGCTGGGGGCGTCTTCTCTGGGTCTTGTCTGACGAGCTGGGCCAGCTTAATTCTTCCCGACGTTTTCTAAGTGTTGGGGTGGTTCCTTGGTTTTGCCAAGACGAACTTCACAGTTTCAGTAAATTAGTGTATCTTGTTCCGTGCTCGGGTTCCTGGGCAAGTGGTTATCAAGAGGACGTTAGTACAGGAGTGGAGTTCAGGTCTCACATTCTAATTTCTGGGTGGGACACTAATGGTTTTTGCTAAGAAGCCACTGGGTTAGCACAGGCACGTCGCTGTGCAGGCCGTTTCTCCTCGTCGGCTCAGCCGACATCCTCTAGCAGCTGATGGTGTTCAGTCGCTCAGTCCGTCCCACTTTTTGCGACCCCATGGGCTGCAGCATGCCAGGCCTCCCTGTCCATCACCAGCTCCCGGAGTCCACTCAAACCCCCTGTCCATTGAGTCGGTGATGCCATCCATCCATCTCATCCTCATCTCAATAGCTGTCCTGACTCAGGACTAAAGGCTGGAGCCTGGCGAGGATGCTTCCAAGACTGGCGTCTCGGTCCAGGCGGATGGTCCCCGGTTCCCTCCTTCACTACCACCTCTGTCCACAGGATGGATGGTTCAGCAATTTATCAAGTCCCGACTTGGTGCCTGGGAGGGGCTAGGCTGAGGCATGCGAGTGTCTGGAGCGAGGCCCCATCCTGGGTCCGTGGCTGAATGGGCAGGCCCGGAGGAGGTGGGGGTGAGATCTGCTCCAGGCTGCCGGCTTCGCCACAACAGCGGGAGGAGGTGCACCAGTCTGGGGAAGAGGGCTCAGGCCTGAAGAAGCCGGAGGGGCGGCCGGCTGGCAAGGGACGCCTGTGAGGAAGGGGAATGGAAGCTCCCTGTGAGGTGGACCCGCAACTGGAGGCCAGCCCGCCGACCACCCCAGCGCCTTGCACAGAGTTTTGGGCCTGAAGGTCACGTGCAGCCGGAGGTCTGGGGTGGGAAGGACAGTCAGCCTGAGAGCGCCTCGTACTCTCTTCGCAGCATCACCTAAGGGCCCCAGGCAGGGGCTGGAAACCGCAGGCCCGGAGGACAGTTAGGTAGGACATGCTGCTGCTCCTGGCAAGAGAGGAGGGTCAGAACCGTGAGGTAGTGGCAGATACAGGGAGAAGGTGGTGATCTGGGGAGATTTTAGAGGGCAGAGCGTCAGGGCTGGACGCTCGGTGGGCGCACGTGAGGGAGAGGAGCTTGGACTGGCCCAGGTTCCGCTGGGAGGCAGCAGAGGGCGCGGGGTCACTGCCCGACAGAGGCTGCCTGGCTTCTACGAGAGATAAAGGCGGTTCCATTTGAACAGTGTTAAGTTCTAGCCACCTGTGGCCAGTGGTCCAGGATGGAGGGATGAAGGAGGCTGGGGAAGAGGTGGGGCTGGAGGGCTGGGAGGCCCTGGTCCCTGGAGAGATGGGCTCGGAGCTGTGGGTGGAAAGAGGAAGACACCCGACAGGGAGAAGCCCAGAAAGAAGCGGCCATGGTGAGAGGGTCGTCCCGAAGAGGCAAGTGGGACTTGCGAACAGGAGCGCTGCAGGCGCGCACCAGGAAGGCCCGGACTTCCCAGGCAGGACGCCTCTCACTTGCTGAGGCGGTTTCGAGTCGGAGAGCCCACTACAGGTGGAGGGACAGTGAGAGGCAGGCAGAGCAGACCGCAGCTGTAGACGCCTCTTGAAGGACGGCAGTCAGCCTTCTACTGCCAGTGCTGAGGCCCAGGAGACCGGGGACGAGGACCTCGCTCGAGCATCGCCCAAGACCTGACGTCGGGAAGGCTCAACAGAAACAAATCCAGAACCTCCCAGGTGCTCCGGGGCAGCCCGCGGCCACGTGGCCAGCCCTTCAGAGCCGGGGAGGCACCAAGCGTCTGGCAGAGATGCTGAGGACAAATGAAGAAACACTGACGTGAAGGAACAAGGGGACTGATCTCAAGCCCGGAACAGCTGCCCCTTCAAGAAGCTGTTTAAAGGGAGCAGATGAAACTTCAGTGGCAGAAAACAAGAAGGCCCACGGAGGGCCACCGCTCAGGAACACGGGCCTCTTTATTTACAAAGTTTTACATGTTGCCAGTTGGAATGCTGACTTCAGGGACTTTTTTTCCTATCTTTCACTTCCTTTTCTGAAAACAGCCTTTGTGTGTGTGTGTGTATCTGCTGGACACTCAGGAGGCGAGAACTTCAAAAATCAGAACCACTTTCTGGATTTGTTTGGCTACAGATGGCCTCTTCTGGTGACAGGCTCCTGAAAGCCCATCTCCCTGAAAACTCCTGGTGTGATGCCAGCCGTGACAGCAGTTTCTAGCTCCACTTATAGTGAATATTAAAAGCACCTGAAGGTAAATCAGATTCAGTTCAGTTCAGTCGCTCAGTCGTGTCTGACTCTTTGTGACCCCATGAATCGCAGCACGCCAGGCCTCCCTGTGTCCATCACCATGCCTGGAGTTCACTCAGACTCTCGTCCATCGAGTCGGTGATGCCATCCAGCCGTCTCATCCTCTGTCGTCCCCTTCTCCTCCTGCCCCCAATCCCTCCCATTAGGAAGTTTTAAATTGTTGTTTAGCTTTGTTGTTTAGTTGCTAAGTCAGGTCCGACTCTTTGCGACGCCATGGACTGCAGCACGCCAGGCCTTCCTGTCCTTCACCAGCTCCTGGAGCTTGCTCAAATTCATGTCCATCACGTCGATGATGCCATCCAACCATCTCTGTCGTCCCCTTCTCCTGCTGCTTTCAATCTTTCCCAGCATCAGGGTCTTTGCCAATGAGTCGGCTCTCGGCATCAGGTGGCCAAGCTATTGGAGCTTCAGCTTCAGCATCAGCCCTTCCAGTGCATACTCGGGGTTGATTTCCTTCAGGATTGACTGTTTCACTTAATTTCATTCTAAATTGAAGAGACTGAAGATGATCATTTTTATTAAAAATAGGTTTCTCCTCCAGACTGCTGGGGATGGGGCTAAGACCTCACTTCTTCGCCTGTGGCTTGAAAATCCCCACCTTTCCATTCCACCCACTCCCTTCCCGAGGGGGAGGAAGCAGAGCCCCACCTTTTCCCACTCCCTTCCTCCTCCCAGACTCTGGGGGCTCCACCCCACCCTCAACTGCACCCACCCCACAGAGACTGTGGAACACCCATTCCACACCGTGGAAACACCTGTCACCACTGAAGGCTTGGCAGCATCGCCCAGGAGCCAGCCAGAGGGACCCCACTGCTGGGGTCAAGGCCGCCCGCTGGCTGGAGCTGAACGAATGTGCTTCCGTGGCATTTCCAGCTCAAGCCCTGCAAGGACGCTTTAGGGACGCATCCCAAATTATTCTCACGTTTTAAAGCAGCAACCTTACTTTCAGTACAGCTCAGTCGCTCAGTCATGTCCGACTCTTTGTGACCCCATGAATCGCAGCACGCCAGGCCTCCCTGTCCATCACCATCTCCCGGAGTTCACTCAGACTCACGCCCATCGAGTCAGTGATGCCATCCAGCCATCTCACCCTCTGTCGTCCCCTTCTCCTCCTGCCCCCAGTCCCTCCCAGCATCAGGGTCTTTTCCAGTGAGTCAACTCTTCACATGAGGTGGCCAAAGTACTGGAGCTTCAGCTTCATTCCTTCCAAAGAAATCCCAGGGTTGATCTTCAGAATGGACTGGTTGGATCTCCTTGCAGTCCAAGGGACTCTCAAGAGTCTTCTCCAACACCACAGTTCAAAAGCATCAATTCTTCGGCACTCAGTCTTCTTCACAGTCCAACTCTCACATCCATACATGACCACAGGAAAAAACCTTAGCCTTGACTAGATGGACCTTAGTCGGCAAAGTAATGTCTCTGCTTTTGAATATACTATTTAGGTTGGTCATAACTTTCCTTCCAAGGAGTAAGCATCTTTTAAATCCATGGCTGCAGTCACCATCTGCAGAAGTGATGGGACCGGATGCCATGATCTTCATTTTCTGAATGCTGAGCTTTAAGCCAACTTTTTCACTCTCCTCTTTCACTTTCATCAAGAGGCTCTTTAGTTCCTCTTCACTTTCTGCCTAAGGGTGGTGTCATCTGCATATCTGAGGTTATTGATATTTCTCCTGGCAATCTTGACTCCAGCTTGTGTTTCTTCCAGCCCAGCATTTCTCATGATGTACTCTGCATAGAAGTTAAATAAGCAGGGTGACAATATACAGCCTTGACGTACTCCTTTTCCTATTTTGAACCTTCCTTTATTTAACCTTTATTTGGTTACCTTCAGAATTGTACTAATTAAGATAGCTGATGAGTTTTTCGGCTTTTTTTTTATTATCACTTAAGTTGGTGATCTATTTCTTTTAACTTTATTGGGAGTATAGTTGATTTACAATGTTCTGTTCATCAAATGATATTTATCTGTCCTGTTATGGAAGCCAAGGACCCAGGGTGAACTGCCCACGTCTACTGAGCACCGTGTGGAGCAGCGAGGGTGGACTTGGGGGTTCTAGCTCAGCTTGGGAGTGGGCCACGGAACCCTGGGAAGATCTCCCTTCCTCTTTGCTTCGCTTTCCTCATCTCTTAAATGATGGGCTAGATTAGACCTCATTTTAAGGCCTCCCCTGGCTGGAAGACGCTGCCAAAGATATATTGCTGTTTAGTTGCTTAGTCGTGTCTGACTCTTTGCAATCCCATGGACTGTGGCCCGCCAGGCTCCTCTGTCCTTGGGATTTCCTTGGCAAGAATACTGGAGTGGGTTACCATTTCCTCCTCCAGGGGATCCTCCCGACCCAGGGATGGAACCCGCATCTCCTGCACTGCAGGCGGACTCTTTACTGCTGAGCCACCATAGGGTCTTAGTTCCCCAGCCAGGGATCGAACCTGCAGCCCCTGCATTGGACGCAGAGAGCCCTAACCACTGAACCACCAGGGAAGCCCACAGCTGCTGCTGTTTCTCTGGGGTCCTGGGTACGAGGCCTCTGAGGGCTAGCCAACAGCACAGACCCCTTTGCACCGAGCCCTGCCCCTCTCCTGAGAGGACAGCAGAGGCTGGGGGTCCCCTCTGCCAGCGCCCCTTGCTTGGTTTCCAGTCCCCTAGGCCAAAGCGCAGCCCCTAATTGGAGGGCATCATTGCTTCAGAGATGAGAGTTACTTCCCAGAACAGCTAACAGGCTATTGAGGAAACAGGCACTGCAGAGACTGCTGTGGGGGTCCAGCATGGCGCCTCCTCACAACAGCCTTTGGAGGGGTGTCCCCTCCACTTTACAGGCAAACACAGGGCCTCAGAGCAGCTGGGTGACCTGCAGTCTCTAGAAACATTACCTGCATGCCTCTCCACCCCCTCCCCACACAAAGCTGCATTGTCTCAGGTGGCAAGTTTCCAAAGAAAGGAAAGACAGACAGAGTCACTGGCTCTTCGAGAGCAATGCCCTGGGTCTGAGCTGCTCTGAAGTCGCAGCTGGTGTGACTTCCCCTGCTCCGCCCCCCCAGGAGGTTTTGTCCGGCTGACTCAAGATTGGAGATCTGGCCAGGTGCCTCGCAGGGAGCCCTGCGTTTTCTGGGATTCTAGGGTTTCAGCCCGGTACCTAATTCCAGCGAAGAATTACTCTCTGCTTTATTAAACTTGTCTGCACCGAGGCCAAGTGGGCTGCTGATCCTCCGTAGGGCTTGTCTTCAAAGCAGCGGCAGTGAGCATGTGCAGAAATCCATCACCTTGCTTTCCAGTTTCCAGGCAACCGTGCAGGATTACAACCAGTCACATGATGCTGAGGCTGCCAGGGAGAAGGGGAAAATGGAAAACTGTGCTATCTTGAGAAAGGGGCTGGGGAGAAGCAGGGGACTTTGGCCCCTCCTCCAGAAATATCATCAAGTAGTCGGGGACCCGGGAGCTTGAGGGGCTCCTGGCTTCTGGGCCCTTGGCCCAGCCCCAGCGCTAAATGTGCCACCAGGGGACAGTGCGGGGAAGCGGGGGGAGGCGCTGGCACAAGGTGACCGAGCACCTGTTCTGGAAACCAGGCTCTCCAAGTGCTCACTGCTGAGAGCGCCAAGGGAACACGCCCTTGCCCCCAAGGCCCAGGCCTGGGCTCACAGGGAGCAGAGGGCGAGCCCTTTGGTGAAAGCCAAGCCTGGGATGGTTGGGGTCA
>SJXQ01004611.1:325010-335213 GCA_006408695.1 Aepyceros melampus | reverse complement strand
CCCAGCTATCTTTTTTTTTTTTTGGCTCTCCAGAGGCAGGATGGAGAGCTCGCTGGTGGAGTCACATTTTCCAGTTTTTCTAACCCCATTTCTTACCCTCGGCTTCCTCTCTCTGCCTTCCTCCTCCAGCGCCCAGAGCACCAAGCGGGCCTACCCCACGGAGTCGGCCCGCGTTTCCCCAGCAGAGCGGGCCGGCCGCCACCACCTGTGGGGGGGTGGCACCGGGCACCCCCGCGCCGTCCCCCGGGCCCACCCAGCATGCACCCAGGACTCCGCGGTGCCTCCCCTGACCCCACCTAACACCCTGGCCCAGCTAGAGGAGGCGTGCCGCCGGCTGGCCGAAGTGTCCAAGCCCCCGAAGCAGCGGTGAGTGGACAGGCGTCAGCAGTAAGGGGCGGGGCAGACTGGAGGACCCATGCCTGGAGGTCCAGCCACTCTGACGGCCTTCCTGGGATCTGGCCAGTTGTGCCTGCAAGGAAGAGAAGGAATCTCTGAAATTCCTTGCAAATCCCAGTCCCTGAGGAATGTCCCAGTCGGTTGGGGCTGTGAGATGAGCTCCAAGGTGCCGTGACCCGCTGGGGATCCAGTACCTGCAGCCCTCCGCCTGGGCGGGCAGCACGCAGTTCTGGGGGCCCAGGCTCAGCATGGCTGGGCCAGGCCCTGGGAGCGCCTGTCCACACGAGGCTGAGGCGGGGCTCCGCCCTGGGGAGGTCGGAAGCCGAGGAGGCTGGTTCTGTTTTCCCTTGGCCTGGGATCCCTCTCAACCTTTCCTGTCTTCAGGTGCTGTGCGGCCAGTCAGCAGAGGGACAGGAGCCACCCGGGCCCCGGGATGCCGAGCGCCGCGCCCTTCTCCAGCCCGAGCCCAGCTTTGGAAGAGTAAGTGTCTTGGCCTGGTGACGCTGAGGTCCGCCCAGAGGCTTTGTGTTTTCAGGGTATTCATGTCAGGGGCTGCAATTTTTGAAAACTTTTTCAGTCTATAAAATCATCTTGATTTTAACATCCAAGACAAGGAACAGTAAACCAGGTGGTGCCATAGATTGGAGTCTGGAAAACCCCTGTCCAAGAGGAATGCATGGTGGCTTGTAGTAACACGAAAGTGTTCCTTCGGGAAGGGGTGGTTGGCTCAAGGTCGCAAGCTGAGAGCGAAGCCTTTAGCCTCTCGTTAGAGAACCCCAAACGCAGATGGAAAAGTTGTTCCCGTTCACCTGGAAAGCTAGCGGGTTGAAAACGTTTGTGTGAAACTGAGCAGGAAGGGGCTTCTCCCTGGTTGCAGAGAGACGAAAGGCCCATCCTTGCTGTCTTGCGGGGGCCGGGGTTGGGGGTGGCAGGAGAAGCATCTCCCCGCCGATGGCCCAGTTCCTGTTGTCAAGTTACACTCCTGTGACCGGACAGGGAAGCCAGGCTTTGTTTGGATCCAGGACGGTGTGTGAAAAAAGCGGTCGCCTGCTGAGCTCTGAAGTGGTCAAAATCATTCACCTGTCCTTTCTTAGTTGCTCCATCATGAGTAGCGTTCAAAGAGAGAAAAAAACCTCTACGATGTTTTAATTGGTTGACCTTAAGTTGACCAGCCATTTGGGCCTGTTGCTTTTTTTTTAGCCATTCTGTAAAAACTCAGAAGTTGCAGCGACTGAGGGCTGATCCGCACACAGCCCCACCATGGGCCCTGGCGTTCCAAGTTCACGCCGTCCCTGGTAGAGGCAGAAACCACACACCCTGGTTGGGGCGAGTTGGTGTCCTGGTCACTCTGGGAGGGTTTCTATCTTTTGGGGCAAGTTCCCTGTGGATGCCCCCCAATGGACGTTGCTCTGTCCTCCCATTTAGTGGCACACACACACCTGTGTGCCCTGCACCAATGACCAGGGGAGGACTGTGTGTCCAGCAGCGGTGGCTCCCCTGACGCAGGGCCCCTGCCCAGTGCCCTTGGCACACACAGCTGCAGCCTCACTTCTGAAGACACAATTTGCAGACCTCCTGGGTGTGTGTGTGCGCTCTGACCGCTTTCAGATGCTGGACTTGTGGCTTTTCCATCTCGTTTTCAGCCACAGGAGCCCAGGAAGCTGGCAGGGATGCATGCGCTCCAGGCCAGCGAGCTGGTGGTCACTTACTTCTTCTGCGGGGAGGAGATCCCCTACCGGCGGATGCTGAAGGCCCAGAGCCTGACCTTGGGACACTTTAAGGAGCAGCTCAGCAAAAAGGGAAACTACCGGTAAGCATCCTGTGTCTTTCCTCTGCTCCAGAGTTGGTTTGCTCAGAGCCAAGAGCCAGGGTCACCTCTCAACCCCCAGACCTGCAGGGGACAGGTGGGCGGGCTGCCTGGGGCTCTGCTCTGTCTCCTTTCCTCTGACGCCCCCACCGCTGCCCCTCCCAGAGATAGCACAGGGCCGGGACGGGCTTTCTCTAGCAGGAGGAGACTCAGGAGCCAGGGGAGAGCTGGCTTTTTCAGAAGAGCCGGGCAGGAGCCTGAAAGGGAGAGCATGGGGAGAACAGAGGGGTCGGACAGACTGACAAAGAGGCTGAAAGGCGGCCCTTGGGCAGGCCCGGGAGAGGCTGTCCACACGGAAGGCCGGTGGAGACTGCCAGTCCATGACAGGTGGCATTGTGCCCCCTCAGCTCTGGGTCCCAGGTAGTGTGAGGCAGGGTGGCCTGAAGCGGACAAAGGGCAGGACCTGTGGGTGGGCCTGGGGGCACAGGGCTGCCCGCTCTTCCTGCCAGGACCTGGGGAAGACACCCTGCTGTCCCCCTAGGCCTCTCCTCGCCTACAGGGTGCAGACCCCGCCCTGGCGTGCCAGCCCCAGGCGTCCTTGGTCACCTTTCTCTCGCCTTGTCTGGTTCATCCAGAGTCCTAGCTGGCCTCGTCGGCTACCTCCATCCCAGAGGAGTACATGGGTTGTGTCCGGCTGTGTCCCGGGTGCCGTGTGCAGGGCTGCGATGAGGAGTGGGGGGCACGGGTCAGAGAGGAGCCCAGCTGGGGTGCAGAAGCTACCGCCCCAGTGCCCCCCCGAGCGAGGAAGGGAGTGTGAGAACATTAGCATCCCTTAGCAAGTGACCTGATGCGTGCACACCATCCGGGGCCCGGTGAGCCCACCTCCCGGGTGAGACCCCCGCCTTCAGAGCAGGCCCCCTGCAGCCCAGAATGACTTGGTTTGTAGGGAAGGGAGTAGGGCTCAGGGCCGGGACCGTGCCAGCGACGGACCACAGGCCTTGGGCCGGGCTGGCGTCTTCCTGGTTCACCGCTGGGCAGAGACGGGTCTGGAGATGAACAGAGGGGACGGGCCTGGCTTATCTTGCACAGACCCCGGCGAGGGTAGCAGCACAGGTGCTTCTCCAGGGAGCCATCTGGATCTCAGCTTTGGCGCGGCTGGCCCTTGCGTGGGACCACAGGTGACCTTCCGGGGGGCCCAGAGCATGGAGCAGGGCAGCCCCCGCGTGGGCACTCCGGCCACATCCAGCCCGGACCCTGTCTGTCCCGAGGCAGGCTCCGTGAGCTGGGCTTTGAAGCCCCAGCTGTCCTCCGACCATGGACTCTGCGCTACATCCGTTGCTGATTGGATCAGGCTGTGGCGAGCAGGCCTCCCGCCGCCCTTCCGGGCGGAGCTGGACACCTGGCCCCTGGGCTTCTCAGCCTGTGTGCTGCCGCGCGCACCGTGCCTCCTGCCCCCAATCCCAGTGAGGACAGGCCAGGGCACAGGCTGCAGGGCGGGGCCGGGAGGGGAGCCGCCCTCCGATGTCAGATGCCCGGGAAGCAGGGCAGGCAGCAGGTCGCAGTGGCGAGAAGCCAAGGGGTCAGGGCTCCTGGAGGAGGTTGCAGTTATGGACACGGCCACCGTGAGCCTCTGCTCAGAGAGGCCAGGAAGCCACCCCACTCTGCTCCGTGATGACCCCGAGGGCTGTGGGCCTGGGGTGCCAGGGGCATCGGAGCCTCTCCAGGGAAACAAGACTGTTGTCTCCCCCCACCCCCCATCCACGGTGCCCTGTCTCAGTGGGCCACCCAGGACCGGCGTCTCCAGCGCTGACCCCCGCAGCCCAGCCCCTTGAGTACCTCCAGCTGGCTTACCATATCTAGCCTTATCGGCTTTGTGAGTACTTGGCTGCCTTCACTGAAGAGCAGAGACATTTAGCTCTATGCCAGGGGGCTGTGGGAAAGCGTTTTAAGGAGAAAAGATAAAAACAGAGGCCCACCGTAACTCTGAGACACAGTCACACGTTTGTTGTTTGAGAAGCTGTTCCCCTCCCCCAGGGGCCTTTGCCGCCTGAAGGTGACAGCCTTCAGGGGCGAGTTTAGTCTGCCTGCGGGGTCTCCCTGGCCGGGGCCAGGGGAGGCAGAGGACTTTGCATGGTGTCCAGGCAGGGGCGTGGGTGAGCCAGACAGGCGGGACAGCAGTCGTTTCAGGTGTGACCCTCCTGGGACAGGCTGGTCATTTGCACCGGTGCCTCCAAGTGGCTTCAAGAAGGCAGGCCAGGGTGGGACCCAGGGCCTCTCCATCCACACAGAGTAGGGGCGTTTTGTGTTTGACCCTGGGGCAGGGAGCGAGGGGACCAGGGCAGAGGGGAGAGTCACAGAGGGGTCTCGGTGGCCCCATGAAGCAGAGAGCTGCCCACCTCCTGTGGTGGCCACAGCAGAAGCAGCCAGTCCTGCTCCCCGGCTGTGCCCATGCCCTGCCAGGCACTGGTGGGTGGGGAGGATCACAGGTACCGGCCTCCCGCAGGCGTCACAGAATCAGATGGCTGAGTCTGGGGGCTCTTTGAGGGGCCCTCTCCCCAGGCTGCCCCTGCAGGTAAACTCCAAGCATGCTTTGCCCCTCCCCCCAAAAAAAAACTGGGGAGAAAGAAGCAGCTCTTCCTCAGGTTTCAGTCCTGGACTGAAGGCTGCAGCCTGACGCTGTTGGCAGCTGTGGGGGGTGCGGGGAGGAGGGGCCTGGCCCACTGCCTCCAGGCCGCCCGCCTGGCTTTGCCCTTCACCCAGCCCGGCAGCTCTCACAGCAGATCCCAGTGGCGACTTCCCTGCCAGCCCCATGCAGCAGCGTTGTCGAGACCCCTTGGTCCCCCCCTTGTTGACAAACTCTTCTCAAGACGCGTAGAAATTGCCACTTCAGCAAGCGCATGTTGGGTTTCCCTTTAAGGTATTACTTCAAAAAGGCGAGCGACGAGTTCGCGTGCGGAGCGGTGTTTGAGGAGGTCTGGGACGACGAGGTGGTCTTGCCCATGTACGAGGGCCGCATCCTGGGGAAGGTGGAGAGGATCGACTGAGCGCTCCTCCGCGGGCCGCCACCACCCCGCCTTGCGAAGGAAGAGCGACGCGGTGAAGATGCGGGAGAGTCCCGCCCGGGCGCCCGGCGCTGCGGAGAGGAAAGCCGGGACTGCTCTTGAGAAGCGGGACCACTCGGCCCGGCGATGCTGACTGTGCCCGAGAGGCTGCCGCGCGTCCTGTGCGACGACCTGGGCTGTGACTCCAGCCCTGGCTCACCCGCACAGGAGTCCCAGCTGGTATTTATTGAACAGGCTCCCCGCGCCCCGCCTGTGGACGCGGGAGAGGGATTTTCGTGGTTCTCTGTCACCAAGAATTAAGCTCCGCGTGAAGACGGACTGTTACGGGTGGCGCCCTGCCGCCCGCACACGCGGAGACTGGCGCGTTTTCCGCAGCCCCGCGCCCCCGCCCCGCGCTGCTGTGTTTCCTATAGGTCTGGAGATCTGGTGTGGAGGTCCTGTCGGTGGATGCTCTTGGGGGCGGGACGGAGCCTCCCTGGGGCCCAGGTCCATCCTGTGACTTCTGGGGCTCCCCACCAAGGCCCGGCCCCCCACCCCACGGCCGACGCCTGCTGCAGCCTTGTGGTTCGACTTGGGCTTTTACGGAAATAGCGGTCCTTGGCGTTTTTTACAGATTATTCTCTGGACCCCAGCCATTCTAGAAGCTACTCACCTCACCCCCGCCCTGCAAAGAAGTGAACAGCTTTGGGAAGACTGGCCGGAGCACCCTCCCGCAGACACCTTCCTGTTGGCGTTGGGGTTTCCGCGCTACCTTAGATCTGAGCATTCTGTGGCCGTTGGCCCCTGAAGCCGCGTCTGTGTATACTGTGTGGAGAGAGTGTGCGCCCACTGTCTCCGAAGCTTGACCTGGAATCAGTACAGTACCTGACCTGCACGGCGCCCGCACCGTGTGTCGCCCTATATTGAGGGCTCCAGCTTTCCCTTGTTTTTTGAAAGGGGTTTATGTACAAATATACTTTATGCCTCTTTATTACAAGTCTTGTACTCAATGACTTTTGCCATGGCATTTTGTTCTACTTACACTGTAAATTATGCATTATAAAGAGTTCATTTAAGGAAAATTACTTGGTACAATAATTATTGTAATTAAGAGATGTAGCCTTTATTAAAATTTTATATTTTTCAAAGTATCAGCCTCATCTTTGAGTTCGCGCAGTGAGATGGGGAGAGTGGCACCCTTTTGTATGTCAATACCTTTGCTTGATTTTTCCCACCTGGCTCGAATCCGTTTCTCTCTGAGCTGGAGGTCTTCTTCCCCGATCGGTGTTTTGGAAAATGATTTCTTCAAAGTCACTGGCTTGCTGACTGGCTGAGGGTTTTCTCCTGTGGACGGCATCCCTGAAGTTCTCCCTGTCTGCCACCTGATTCATCAGCCTCTTCCTCCCAGGCAGCTCTCTGCCCGCTGGCCAGGTAGGCACAGGTGACGGGGCTGGGGTGGGGCCCTTCCGGGAGCACTTGCATCTCAGGTGTGTCGGGTGAACAGCCTCTGGAGATGCTGAGCAGCTGGCGACGGGCTTGGGGTCGGTGAACCACCTCCATCCCAGTGCCCATCAGCCACCCTCCCCCAGCTGGGTAGGTCAGATGGTCAGGTGAGGAGCACGCGCTGTTCACAGGGCGGTTCTCTGGACCGCTCCTTCACCCAACCAACATCGCCTTCCTGTGCATGGAGCACTCAGGGCTGGGCTGCATTTCAGATCCCAGAGAGCAAGTCCACGTAGAGGAGTCCTAGGATGAGCCTTCTGAAATAAGGGGAAGCTGTGGGGGGGGGGGGTTAGCATATACACATACTGTGTATGAAATAGAGAACCGGCAAGGACCTGCCGTTGGGTGTGCCAGGTGGCTCAGTGAGGAATCTGCCTGCAGTGCAGGAGACCTGGGTTTGATCCCGGTCAGGAAGATCCCATGGAGAAGGGAAAGGCTACCCACCCCAGTATTCTGGCCTGGAGAACTCCATGGACTGTATAGGTCGTGGGGTCACAAAGAGTCGGACACGACTAGTGACTTTCACTTCCAACATGAGGAATGAAGAGATTCCAGCTGGTGGATGTGGTGGGAGACCTCTTGATTCCTCCCGTAAGAATCATGAGTTCCGACATGGGCTTGGGGTTCAGAAGAACCTGAACCCACGTCCCAGAGCCACTGCCTCGGCGGGAAGCTCCGCAGCAGCATGCACGAGGCGGAAAGCAGACGGGTGGCTGCTCACACTCACTCCCCTTCTCACTGTGAGTCGGCTCCGCACCGGCGGGAGAGCCCGGCCTCTGGGATCCTCGAACCTTGACTTTGCAGAATCCACTGTGCCTTCCTCCCACGAGAGGGTCTATGGTTTTATTCAAATTTTCCAAAGAAAAAGGTAAAATGCAAGACCTCCCTCCTCCAGCCCCTCCAGGTCTCCACTGGGAGCTGGTATTCACTGCTGCCCACGCTGGACACCCCACCCCAGGGAGGCCTGGGGCACTGGAGGGGCATATCCCTGGTCCTTTGACAGCTCCCCTCTCTAAGCGCCAGCTGCCCAGAGGGTCACCTACCTCGTCTTCATTTCCTGGGTTCTTCCGGAAGCTCTGGCCCCCTTTTCTGATTGATCGCTCTCCAGTTCATCAGAGGAGCGTGCAGACAGTGGGCCCGAGTCCACCCTGGGCTGGTGGGAGCTCTTGCAGCTCCATCCTCACTCCCTGGATTAGTATTAGGAAATCCTCCCCCTATCCCACCCCACAACCTGCTGCAGCCTCTGGGCGCTGGCCTGGCATGGAACCAGGAGAGGCGGGGGCCACCACGCTGGCTGGGGAGACAGAGACATTCCAGCCGGAGCCTTGCTCTGGCCCCAGTGCATCTAAGATTTGTCTTAAGATGAGCTTTGAGCTTGCACCAGGTATCCCGAACTTCCGGGCTGCAGACCAGTACCTCCTGTGAGATCGCATGAGATTAAAGATAAAGCCCTCAGTACACGTGACACACTTGAGTCATCCTGAAACCGTTCCCCTGCCCCTGTTCATGGAAAAGCCGTCTTCTGCAAAACCACTCCTGGGTGCCACAAAGGTTGGGGTTGCTGCCTTCCACAGTACCTGGAAATTCTCTGCAGCCCCTCACCTGGGGGAGGGGGCGGTTCATGGGGAGACTGGGGCTCTGCATAAAGGACCTTGTTTTCTTCTTTTCAACCCCCAGGATATGTTGGGATTATAATCATATTGTCAAAAGGAAGGAAATTGAAAGTTACCCCAGAGAAAATATTCCAGTCTATTTGAATAATTAGGTAAGACTGGGCTTTTTGCTATTGTTGGTTGGTCTTATTTAAAATAAAAAAAAAAAGATCGTGTGTGTGTGTGTGTGTGTGTGTGTGTTGGGGGCTTTAGCAGAGACCCGCCACAGACACAAGTGTCCACCTTGTCCAGGGCCCGGTTCCGAGGGCGTAAGGCCCCCAGCTCCATCCACACTGACTCTTGACTTCTCCTAAAGGGCTCATCTGCTCAGGGCCTTCGCCTTCGTCATCCTCTCTGCTTGGCTACCAAGATATAAAACACTTGGGAGAAATCACGGATTTTCTGTCTCTAGAGATTTCCAGGTTAGGTGACGTCCATGGTCCTCTTCAGGTCTGGAGGCTGCACCCTAGACTGTGTGAGCTGTCCGAGCCAGGGAATTCTGAGTTTGGCATTGGCCTGGGGGATTTTACAGTATTTTCCAAGGGAAGCGATTAGCTACCTGGTGGCTGGGGGGCAGCCAGAGGTGGGGGAAGGGAGTCTTCTTGCCTCTGAGGGAAGGTTTCTGTCCTGGCAGGGACCTGCACTGGTAAAATGAGCCTCGCTTACAGCCCGAACCAGGCAGTGGGTGCTCTCTCGAGTGTTTCCAGGAGGGTCAAGTCTTTTTCAATCGCCAGCTATGTGGTTGGTTTGTGAGTCATTGTGGAGCACTTGGCCGGGCCGAAGACAGCAAGAAGCAATTGTGCTCTGATCGACATGGTTTGTCAACATAAAAGGTTTGGGCTGAAGGGCCGCCAGATGACACCCACTGCTTGGCATGCCTGCGATGGCCACAGGCCTTCGTTGTTTATTCCTCCTGCCTGAAGAACACCCAGGGGGTGAGAGAAGAGGGCGGGCCCGAGCTGGAGGTGGGGCGCAGCTGCCGTCCATCTGAGCCCCTCTGCCGGGGGAGGAGCAGAGCCCCCTCCTCTCGAGTTAGGGGGCAGGGCTGCTGGGGCCACCTGCTTCCCACTGGGCCAGAGGCCAATTATCCAGACGGAGGGACAGCCGGGTCCCCAGGGCAGGGACAGTGAGACGTGAGAAAGGGAGTTAAGGATAGTGAGAGTAAAAGGTCAGCTTATTTGATCTGAGCTACTTAGAGACTTTTCCTTTTTTTTTTTTTTTTTTGCTAACCAGAGAAATAAAGTCATGGTAGAAAATTATAAAAGCCCCTCCCCCGATTCATCTGTAATCCCACGGCCCCAAGACACGAACTGATAATATTTTGGTGTATTTCTTTCCTGTATATGGCACACTCTTGCTCAGTATTCTGAGCATCTGTTTCTGAGGATAAATTCCTACATGTGTGAAGACTTTTATTGTTCCAAGCAGGGTGTGTGTGTTAGTTGCTCAGTCATGTCCAACTCTTTGTGACCCCATGGACTGTAGCCCGCCAGGCTCCTCTGTCCACGGCATTCTCCAGGCCAGAACATGAGTGGGTTGCCATGCCCTTCTCCAGGGGATCTTCCCGACCCAGGGATCGAACCCGTTTCTCCTGCATTGCAGGCCGATTCTTTACCTTCTGAACCACAGGGGAGGCTCCGTGGCCATTTCTTCAGACTGCCTGGTTGCCGTGCAGACCGCCTGGACTCCACCACCGGGAGCTCCTCTTCCAATGAGAGGCCGCAGGGCAGTCCCCTCCGTTTGAGGAGACTGAGCCCAGCAGAACCTGCTGGCCCCCCACCCCCCGACACCCCCGCCCCGGGGC
>SJXQ01004611.1:291040-320045 GCA_006408695.1 Aepyceros melampus | reverse complement strand
GTCCCCTAGTTACACCCAGGAGGGCACCTTGCTCTGGCTCCTGTTCTACCGGGAGGAGGGGGCAGAGCCGAAGACTCCCCTGCCCACCCAGGCCCCACGGGAGCCGTAGGAGCAGAGGGTCCTCAGGAGTCGGGGAGGCATCTGGGCTGCATCCGGCGCGGGTGGCCCAGCAGGGCGGCTGGCCGCGTGGGTCTCCACGCCCCTTGCTCCTGCTTGTGTCCCTGCGTGATGGGGGAAGCACCTGTCGCCAGCAGAACGCCTTCAGCTTTCCAGGTCTGAATTCCAAGCCCACACTGCTCCTTGATGAGAAAAAAATAGATGTCACATTTTCAAGGTGATTAAATACCTTCTAAGAGGGGCTTTAAGCCTCAGGACTGAAGGATCCCACCCCAAGGCCCCGTCTGCTGATGTGGACTGAACGGGCTTGAGATCCCACCTGGTCTTCTCACTGCCCTCCCCCGACGCCCCCCAAGCCCCGCCAGGAGGAAAGGAACTTCCCCTCCAGGGCCAGGCCGACAGACAGCAGTGGGCAGACACGGGCCCGCCCCGCCATGGGCTGCTCGCAGGGGCACCTCCTGCCTTCCTGGCACCAGGAGCCCCGCAGGACGCTGCAGCTCTGCCTGGAGCTCACCTTGCGGTCCCTCAAACAATCCCATCTTCTGGACTCTCGCCAAGATCGTGAACCATCCGAAAACATACCCAACTGAGGCTGTGGTGGTACCCTCCCCAGGTTTTCTCCTCCTTGCTCTGAGGTCACAGCTACGATCTCACCCAGTTCTGTGCTGCATCCAGGCTCATTCCAACGCGAGGAACAGGTTTCTGAAATAAACGCGGGGTTTTGCTTAATCAGAAGCCCCCTGTGCTGCCAAGCACAATTTTAAACCACTACAGAGGACTAGCTCGTCAGTCAAGAATCTGCCTGCAATGCAGGAGACCTGGTTCAGTTCCTGGCTCGGTAAGATCCCCTGGAGAAGGAAATGGCAAGCCACTCCAGTGTTCTTGCCTGGGAAATTCCAAGGACAGAGGAGACTGGCGGGCGGCAGTCCATGAGTCACAAGAGTCCGACATGACTTAGCAACTGAACCACCACCACCACCACAGAGGACTTCCCTGGCGGCCCACTGGTTGAGAACCTGCCTGTCAGTGCAGGGGACAGGGGTTTGATCCTTGATCCAGGAAGACCCAAGTGCTGCCGGGTGGTTAAACTGCTCCCTGGAACCACCGAAGCCTGAACTCCAGAGCCTACAAGCTGCAACGAGAAGCTGCCGCAGTGAGAAGTCCGTGCTCCGCAGCGAGAGTAGCCCCCGCTCCTAGAGAGTGCCCTTGTGCGCAGCGGCGAGACTTGGGGCGGCCATCAATGAGAATTAGAAAGCGAAACCCCTCTAGGGTTAGGGTTAGGCCTCTCCCAGCCCACCCCCACCCCCGTCTTACAGGACGATGGATCTTCAGGGCGGTTGCAATGGTCTCTGTGACCTCAGATGGAAAGCATCAGTTCCAAGCCTCAATGTCCAGGCTCACACCCCACGCTCTCCTCTTTTCAGTGGGAATTGCATCTTTTTCTGAGTCAGAGGCAGTGATGTGCTGGCATTTGCCATTCGTGCCATTTGCCAAATTCCATGGTGGCAGCGCTCCCATCGCAGCCAGCTTCAGGCTGAAACCTGAGGTCAGCTCTCCCAGGCCGCTGTGAGCTGGCCCAGGACACCGTGGAAAAGGGCTCCAGAGCCAGGAGACACACGTGGAGGGTACTGGCCTGCTGTGGCCCCCTTGCCTGGCAGTGCGATAAAGCCACCCTTTTCTACTTCCCCCCCAAGGCTCCCAAATGGGTTTCTGAGACGCTTCTCCTAGAACTGCCTTCTCACCATGCCTCCATTCCAAAGGCGGCACCTTCAACATGAGGTTAAAGAGACTTTCTGCTTTGTGAAAAATCCATAGATGCAGAGATCACAGCATAAAGAATGCAGGCTTGGAACGAGGGTTATGCACACTTATTACATGTTTTTAAGGGGCTTCCCAGGTGGCACAATGGTAAAGAATCTGCCTGCCCATGAGGAGATATAGCTTGATCCCTGGGTCAGGAAGATCCCCTGGAAGAGGAAATGGCAACCCACTCCAGTATTCTTGCCTGGGGATCCCCATGAACTGAGGAGCCTGGCGGGCTACAGTCCATGGGGTTGCAAAGAGTCAGACATGACCGAGCACGCAGGCGTGCATATATTTTCTTAATATCAGTCACCATAAGAATGGCATTTGTGGAAATAAACACGTGTGCATGTCCATGTCCATGCGTGTGTGTAATAATGCGATATTATAATACTATCAATTGATCAGAAATCTCTTTGTTCCTGCTTCTCTCCTGGTTCCACCTCCTGACATTCGAGTTAGGAGAAAGAAGCTCAGTTGTGTAGGATGGAGGGAATCTCCGTGCTGCCGAGTCTCAGGTTCCAGGTAGTAAGGAGAATACCTTCAATACTGACAGATCTGCTCAGGATAATTTACAGTTAGAGCCATGCTCTTTTAGTTACCCCCGAGGGATGAGAACAACAGAAAAGTATTTCAAGGCAGCGTTCAGAGTCTTTTTTTTTTTTTTTTTTAATTTTCTGGCCATGCCAAACACAAGTGGGATCTTAGTTCCCAGACCAGGAATTGAACCCGTGCCCCCTGCAGTGAAGAGTCTTAGCTAGTGAAACACCAGGGAAGTCCAGAGTCATCTTTTTAAATCAATTTGACTGAGACTCGGGCTTCCCTGGTGGCTCAGTGATACCACGTGCCAATGCGTGAGCCACAGGAGGCAAGCGTTCGATCCCGGAATTGGGAAGACCCCCTGGAGAAGGAAACGGCACCCTAGTCCAGTATTCTTGTCTGGGAAATCCCATGGACAGAGGAGCCTGACAAGCTACAGTCCAGGAGGTTGCACAGAATCGGATATGACTGAAGTGAAGGGTCTGTAGCATTTTTGTGTGCCCTTAACTTTTCTTTGAAGACACAGTTTTTATTGACTATATAGTATTCTATCCAATACTTTTGTGCTAAACTATATTAAACTAGTTATATGTACTGCAGTCCATGGGGTTGCAAAGAGTCAGATACGACTGAGCAACTGAACTGAACTGATATTAAACTAATTTCCTATTTTCCGGCATTTAGGTTGTTCTTAAGTTTAAAGTCATCATGATATATAAAATAGATAAATAATAAGGTCCTTACTGTATATAGCACAGGAAATTCTACTCAGGACTCTATAAAGACCTATACGGGAAAGAGTCTTATGAAGAACAGATATGTGGATAAATATAACTGAGTCACTTTGCTGTACACCGGAAACTAACTCAGCATTGTAATCAACAATACTCAGATAAAAATTTAAAAATAAATAAAATTATCGTGAAGAACTCCATGGTTAATATCTTCATATGTGAATCTTCAGAATGATTTTTTTCTGTTTTCTTAAGAGATATTCCTAGAAGTGAGAGTGGCTAAGTGAGGGAATGTGAACAGTTTAACTCAGGTCAGCAAACCGTCCCCAGCGGCTTTGAACCAGAGTGCTTGTTTTTAATATTCTTTACAACATTGAGTATTTAAGTGAAAAAAATAGAATCCCATTGTTATTTTCAGTTCAGTCCAGTTGCTCAGTCATGTCCCACTCTTTGCGACCCCATGAATCGCAGCACGCCAGGCCTCCCTGTCCATCACCAACTCCCGGAGTTCACTCAGACTCACGTCCATTGCATCGGTGATGCCATCCAGCCATCTCATCCTCAGTTGTCCCCTTATCCTCTTGCCCCCAATCCCTCCCAGCATCAGGGTCTTTTCCAATGAGTCAACTCTTCGCATGAGGTGGCCAAAGTACTGGAGTTTCAGCTTTAGCATCATTCCCTCCAAAGAAATCCCAGGGCTGATCTCCTTTAGAACGGACTGGTTGGATCTCCTTGCAGTCCAAGGGACTCTCAAGAGTTTTCTCCAACACCACAATTCAAAAGCATCAATTCTTCTGCGCTCAGCCTTCTTCACAGTCCAACTCTCACATCCATACATGACCACAGGAAAAACCATAGCCTTGACTAGACGGACCTTAGTCGGCAAAGTAATGTCTCTGCTTTTGAATATGCTATCTACGTTGGTCATAACTTTTCTTCCAAGGAGTAAGCGCCTTTTAATTTCATGGCTTCAGTCACCATCTGCAGTGATTTTGGAGCCCCCCAAAATAAAGTCTGACACTGTTTCCACTGTTTCCCCATCTATTTCCCATGAGGTGATGGGACCAGATGCCATGATCTTCGTTTTCTGAATGTTGAGCTTTAAGCCAACTTTTTCACTCTCCTCTTTCATCAAGAGGCTTTTTAGCTCCTCTTCACTTTCTGCCATAAGGGTGGTCTCATCTGCATATCTGAGGTTCTTGATATTTCTCCCAGCAATCTTGACCCCAGCTTGTGCTTCTTCCAATCCAGCATTTCTCATGATGTACTTTGCATATAAGTTAAATAAGCAGGGTGACAATATACAGCCTTGACGTACTCCTTTTCCTACCTGGAATCAGTCTGCTGTTCCATGTCTGGTTCTAACTGTTGCTTCCTGACCTGCATATAGGTTTCTCAAGAGGCAGGCCAGGTGGTTTGCGATTCCCATCTCTTTCAGAATTTTCCACAGTTTATTGTGATCCACACAGTCAAAGGCTTTGACATAGTCAATAAAGCCGAAATAGATGTTTTTCTGGAGCTCTCTTGCTTTTTCCATGATCCAGCGGATGTTGGCAATTTGATCTCTGGTTCCTCTGCCTTTTCTGAAACCAGTTTAAACATCTGGAAGTTCACGGTTCACATATTGCTGAAGCCTGGCTTGGAGAATTTTGAGCATTACTTTACTAGCGTGTGTTGTTGTGAATGCAATTGTGCAGTAGTTTGAGCATTCTTTGGCATTGCCTTTCTTTGGGATTAGAATGAAAACTGACTTTTCCAGTCCTGTGGCCACTGCTGAGTTTTCCAAATTTGCTGGCATATTGAGTGCAGTGTTTCACAGCATCATCTTTCAGGATTTGAATAGCTCAACTGGAATTCCCTCGGAATTGTTCATTTTTTCCTCATTCATTTTTAAGAGCTCTTGATATATGAAGGACATTTATTTTGTCATATATGTTGAAATATTTTCATTTTTAACCTATAGAATTGTACATATTTTTCTTTTTAACAATAGAAATTATTTTCTTTCACATTGAGAAATTTTACGTTTAAAAAAGAATTGGAATCTTTCACTCTGTCCATTACATGTTCTTAATATGTGTATACTTAGAAATGCTTTCCTACCTGGCCTTATAACTATTCACTAATATTTTTCCATTTCTCTTACCAAATTAAAAAGTAAATTATAAATGTAGGCATTTTTTCTTTTTTTTTGTCTGCCTCTTTGACACTCCATTTTCTCAGTTGGTGTTTTCCTCCAGGACTACAATCAGGCTAGTACCTCCCTTGCAAACTAAACCCAAATCTTCAAAGGGCAGAGAAAAAGAAAGACCGCCTCCTTCTTATAGCAGCCAGTAGGAAAACTGGGGCATCGAAAGTCACGTCCATCTCTGGAGCGTCTCAGCCCAGCTTCTGGCCCTGCTGCTTCTACAGAGAGGTGAAGAGTGGGCAACCCTGTCTCTCCCCGCCTGGGACGGCGGCGGGGCTGACCGCTCCCACTGGGTCTTGGGCCAGTGGTTTGTTCTCTCCAGTCACTGCTGACCCACCAGCCTCCCAGGTCAACTCGCAAGGGAGGTAGCAGAAACGGGAGAAAAAGAGCAAGCATGCTTTAAGCAGTGTGTGAGGTCCATCATCTATCTATCCACCTATTATCTACCCTCTGTCTATCTACTGTTTATGTCAAATATCTATTGTCTACCTACCATCTATCATTTACCTGTCATCATCTATCCATTATCTATCCATCTATCTATTTCTAGGAATACCAGACCACCTGACCTGCCTCTTGAGAAACCTGTATGCAGGTCAGGAAGCAACAGTTAGAACTGGACATGGAACAGCAGACTGGTTCCAGATAGGAAAAGGAATATGTCAAGGCTGTATATTGTCACCTTGCTTATTTACTTCTGTGCAAAGTACATCACGAGAAACCCTGGGCTGGAAGAAGCACAGGTGGAATCAAGATTGCCAGGAGAAATATCAAGAACCTCAGATATGCAGATGAGACCACCCTTATGGCAGAAAATGAAGAGAAACTCAAAAGCCTCTTGATGAAAGTGAAAGTGGAGAGTGGAAAACTTGGCTTAAAGCTCAACATTCAGAAAATGAAGATCATGGCATCTGGTCCCATCACCTCATGGGAAATAGATGGGGAAACAGTGGAAACAGTGTCAGACTTTATTTTGGTGGGTTCCAAAATCACTGCAGATGGTGATTGCAGCCATGAAATTAAAAGACGCTTACTCCTTGGAAGGAAAGTTATGACCAACCTAGATGGTGAGGTGAGGTGAAGTCGCTCAGTCGTGTCCGACTCTTTGCGACCCCGTGGACTGTAACCTACTAGGCTTCTCAGTCCATGGAATTCTCCAGGCAAGAATACTGGAGTAGATTGCCATTTCCTAGATAGCATATTCAAAAGCAGAGACATTGCTGACTAAGGTCCATCTAGTCAAGGCTATGATTTTTCCTGTGGTCATGTATGGATGTGAGAGTTGGACTATGAAGAAGGCTGAGCGCCGAAGAATTGATGCTTTTGAACTGTGGTGTTGGAGAAGACTCTTGAGAGTCCCTTGGACTGCAAGGAGATCCAACCAGTCCATTCTGAAGGAGATCGGCCCTGGGATTTCTTTGGAAGGAATTATGCTGAAGCTGAAGCTGCAGTACTTTGGCCACCTCATGTGAAGAGTTGACTCATTAGAAAAGACTCTGATGCTGGGAGGGATTGGGGGCAGGAGGAGAAGGGGACGACCGAGGATGAGATGGCTGGATGGCATCACCGACTCGATGGACGTGAGTCTGAGTGAACTCTAGGAGTTGGTGATGGACAGGGAGGCCTGGCGTGCTGCGATTCATGGGGTCACAAAGAGTTGGACACGCCTGAGCGACTGAACTGAACTGAGCTGACCGTCATCTACCTACTATCTATGAGGGATCGTCACTTTAACCGTGCCACCACAGCTACATCGTGTGGCCAGCCATACCCAAGGCTGTGAGATGCTGGGTAAGATGAATGGACTCGCTCTGGGAGGTCCTCAGACAGGACCAGTCCAGCAGAAGGATGCCCTGAAGAGACACAGGTGTGCCCGAGGGCAGAGGCAGAGGCCCAGGTGAGGGTGAGAGGTGGGAAGGCAGGGCTGAGGACGCCTGGCAGGTCCCCCGCTCGGGCTCACACAGGTCCGCTGGGTCCCAGAGAGAGTGAGGAAGGCGGGGGTGCCCTCCAGGCCCCGCCCTGTTCACGTGACCCAAGCCCTTTCAACACTCACTTCCTAGCCTCCCACCCCGCAACACCAGGGGGTCAGGATCACTTTAGATGAGTCAGAAATCACTTCTCCCAGGAACAAAGCAGGGAGCAGAAGGCTTGGGGGATATTGCATTGACAGATTCCCACCAAGGAGTCGAATTTAAGCTGGTTTCCCTTCAGTGGCGAGAGGGATAGATGGGGGCTGCAGTTCACTACCGGAGACCCTAATATCTTGTACCCCCAACTGTTGTTCAGTTGCTGTTCAGTTGCTCAGTCGTGTCCAACTCTTTGGGACCCCATGGACCGCAGCATGCTGGACTTCCCTGCCCTTCACCATCTCCCCGAGTTTGCTCAAATTCAGGTTTGTTGAGTTGGTGATGCCATCCAACCATCTCATCCTCTGTCATCCCCTTCTCCTCCTGCCCTCAATCTTTCCAGCATCAGGGGCTTTTCCAATGAGTCAGTTCTTCTCATCAGGTGGCCAAAGTATTAGAGCTTCAGCTTCAGCATCAGTCCTTCCAATGAATATTCAGGGTTGATTTCATTTAGAATGGACTGGTTAGATCTCCTTGCAGTCCAAGGGGTTCTCAAGACTCTTCGCAAGCACCACAATTCAAAAGCATCAGCTTCTCAGTGCTCAGCCTTCTTTAGGGTCCAACTATCACAGCCTACATAACTACTGGAAAAACCATGACTTCGATTCTGCAACCTTTGTTGGCAAAATTATGTCTTTGCTTTTAATACACTGTGTAGGTTTGTCATTGATTTTCTTCCAAGAAGCAAGCGTCTTCTAATTTCATGGCTGCAGTCACTGTCTGCAGTGATTTTGGAGTCCAAGAAAAGAAAATTTGTCACTGTGTTGCAGGAAGGGGCACCTCTTCCAGGGCCCGAAACTGGGCTCTTGTCTAACACTCAGAAATGAATTGTCCGAGGAGACACATGTGCTGACAAAGCAAGAGATTTTATTGGGAAAGCGTATGCGGGTGGAGGGCAGTAGGGTAAGGGAACCCAGGAGAACAGCTCGGCCGCGTGGCTCGCAGTCTCGGGTTTTACGGTGATGGGATTCGTTTCCGGGTGGTCTTTGGCCAATCATTCTAATTCAGAGTCTTTCCTGGTGGCGCACGCATTGCTCAGCCAAGGTGGATGCTAGCGAGAGGGACTGTGGGAAGTGCACGGACACGCGGTGTCTCCTTTCCCCCTTTCCTGAACTCTTCCGGTTGGTGGTGGCTTACGTGTTCCGTATTCCTTATCAGGATCTCCTGTCATAAAACAACTCCTGCGAGTGGTTACGATGGTGCCTGGCTGGGGCGGGCGACTTCAATCATTGTGCTTCCCCGAACAACTGCTTCCACCGTTTCCCCTTCCCTTCTACTTGCCATGAAGTGACCAGATGCCATGATCTTAGTTTGTTGAATGTTGAGTTTTAGGCCAGCTTTTCTGCCCTCCTCTTGCACCCCTAACTGTGTGCCCCCCTAACTTGGCTGGCTTTTACCTCCTACAGCACCTCGCTTTGCTGAGGCCTCTCTCAAGGCTCGGAGCAGGGCTGGCAGGAGCTGCAAACAGAGATGCTGCTTTTGGGGTCCTCCAGCCCTGCTCCGAGGCGCGCTGTTCTAGGTGGGGCAGCTGGACTCTCACTCTAGACCTTCCGAGCCCAGGGGCCAGACAGCTGAGCAGCCTCTTATTAAACCTCAAAGAGTTCTTTGTTCTACAGCTGAGGGCTGAAAATACAGGCAGCATCTCTCAGCTGGTTGCTTGGAGGTTGCTGGGAGAATCCCTCAGCAAGAGAAAAAGGGGTTTGGACCAAGATCACAAGGAGAAGCCAGTTCTTCTCTTCTCTCTGTTCTTCGCCTGGAGAGAGGCTCTGGCCACTTCCATTAAAAGAAAAGAAAAAAGAAAAAAAGCTGAAGAAACAGCTTCAACCTTGCTTTCGGTGCTCATCAATACAGCAGTTGCGGGGACTTTAAAACTGCCTGACACTTGGGCACCACCCCCAGGGACTCGGACTTAATTGACGTGGGGGTGGGACTCCCCCGGGGGATTTAATGTGCTCCTGGGTTGAGGGCCACTGCCTTGTAACTGTGCTTTTACTGTTTACCTTTAATGATGATGGTGGAGGGGTGGATACCCTTTTTCCTCCTTGGCGGGGTGGAGATCAAAAGTCTACCTCTGAAGCCCAGGATCAAGGGGTCCTTTGACCTGCTCTGGCCCACAGCGGCTTTATTTTCTGTAATCAGCGCCTTCCAGAGCAGGGCCCGAGGGCGGCAGATGCAAATCTCACTCTCACTGAAGCATCTGAAGAGCAGAGACATCACTTTGCCAACAAAGGTCTGTTTAGTCGAAGCCATGGTTTTTATCATAGTCATCTATGGACACGAGAATTGGACCATAAAGAAGGCTGAGCTCTGAAGAACTGATGCTTTCAAACTGCGGTGTGGAGAAGACTCTTGAGAGGCCCTTGGACAGCAAGGAGATCGAACCAGTCCATCCTGAAGGAAATTAACCCTGAATATTCATTGGAAGGACTGATGCTGAAGCTGAAACTCCAAAACTTTGTTTATCTGATGCAAAGAGCCAACTCACTGAAAAAGACCCTGATGCTGGGAAAGACTGAGGGAAGGAGGAGAAGGGGACTACAGAGGATGAGATGGCTGGATGGCATCACCGACTCGGTGGACATGAGTTTGAACAAACTCCAAGAGACAGTGGACAGGGACGTCTGACGTGCTGCAGTCCATGGATTGCAAGGAGTCAACATGACTGAGGGACTAACAAGGAAAGCATCCCCCTGCCTCCAAGCTGTTGATGGCTTTCTCTCCACTAATCACAAGCCCTAATTAGAACTTCCCAGGGGCGGTTCCTCCAGCCAAGCTCTCCTTGACCAGTCTAAAACCACTTCCTTCCCCACCCTCCTTCCTCCAGGGTTTTCTCTGCCCTTCTCTGGACGTTTCCGCCTCCACTGGGGCCTCCATTTGTCAGCAGTCCAGTAGAAACCAGAACCTCTTTGGGGTGGTGGGGACCTTTCAGTCTGCTAGGAACCCTCCCAGGGCTCTTCACAAGACAGATGCTCACTAAGCATTCCTTCTTTTTTCTTTTTTTTTGGCCAGGCCCTGTGGCTTCTGGGATCATATTTCCCACCAGGGGTGGAACCCAGGCCCCAGGCAGTGGGAGCACAGTCTTAACCACTGGACCGCCAGGGATGTCCACATGCTCAGTGTCTGTGTGAGCTTGTTCACGTCTGACTCTCTGTGACGCCATGGGCTGCAGCCCGCCAGGCCCCCCGTCCATGGGATTCTCTGGGCAAGAACACTGGAGCGGGTTGTCATGTCCTTCTTCAGGGAATCTTCTTGACCCAGGGATCGAACCCCCGTCTCCTGCGTCTCCTACATTGGCAGGCAGGTTCTTTACCACTAGCGCCGCCTGGGAAGTCCAGGTGGTCACTAAACATTCTTCCCTGATCTGATTCTGATGCTAATTCTCCTTGAGTTAATTCTCTCTTTCCTGCTTTAGTTTCCTTATCTGTAAACTGGGAATAATACTCACTTTGAGAAATTGATGCGATGATGAAATAAAACAAACAGAACACTTATTCTGAGCCAGGCCATTTTCTCAGAGCTTTCCCTTATATATATAATATATATAATTTTATTATATATTTATTAATATATATCATATAATTTTATTTATTTAATATATATTATATATTTATTATTGGAGAAGGAAATGGCAACCCGCTCCAATGCTCTTGCCTGGAGAATCCGGGGATGGGGGAACCTGCGGGCTGTATTTGCATATCTTATATTATACATATACTTCTACTTATGTATTTTCGGCCGTGCTGGCTCTCTGTTGCCGAGAGGGCTTTCTTCTGGTCGCGGTGAGTGGGGCTGCTCTTCCTCGTGGGGCTCAGGCTCCCTCTGCGGCGGCTCCTCTTGTCGGGAACACGGACTCCAGATGTAGGGGCTCGGGAGTGGCAGTGCGGGGGCTCTGGAGCACAGGCTCAGTCGTGGCGCCCGCGGGCTTAGCTGCTCCCAGGAAACGGGATCTTCCTGGACCAGAGATCAGACCGGAATCTCCTGCAGCGGGCCGATCCTTACCACTGAGCCGCCAGGAAAGGCCCTAAGTGAGATTAACCACCAGGCCGTCACGAAACATGGTGAGACGGGTCACAGCTCTCCCTTCCAACTTCCTCTGTCCCCTGAAGGGCCGCTGGCATCCTTACCAAAGGCTGCGCTGTCAGCGGATGGGGTGGGGAGGGCTTTAGACATGGGGCCTCCTCCCTCCCACCACTGCTCCCCCAAGTCGCCCTGTCTCGCCTCTTCCCCACCTTTCTGGATTAAGCCCAGGGGCGTGCGCTTCTCTTCTGAGAAGGCTTATCAAGGCATCGCCAAGGGGTTCCGGAAACATCTCACCTGCGAGGGAACATCTCACCTGCGAGATGACGCCTGCTCCCACCTGGAGCCCCTGGTGGCTCCTTGACTCAGAGGCGAAGCCCGGAGGGAGGCCCTTCCTCGGACCGGCCTGCGGCTGGGCTGGTGCGACCCCGCGCCCTCCGGCCCGCCCTCTCCAGCCCACTGTCTTCCGATCAGAAAGGCGGACGGAGACACTCTGATCTGAGGGCCGCTGGCCAGGCGGGAGGAGGCCCGGTCCCCGAGGGGCCACCACACCTCACGGGGTCGGTGAACAGAGGCGCTCGCCCGCGGCCCAGGAGGTGTCGCGACCGTGGGAAGCACGCAGACAGAAGGGCGGCGTCTGGGCTCAGCACGGAGCGGGGACAAAGGCCTGGAGGTGGGAGGACTGGAGACGTTCAGGACGCACAGGGTCCAAAGGGGCGCGAGGAGGCGGGAGCCCGGCCAGCGCCTCTTTATGCGGGAATCTCAGCTATGGTACAGATGAACCCATCTGTGAGGCGGAAACAGAATCCCGGGGCTCCAGAACAGCCATGGGGTGCCGAGGAGGAGGGGTGGGGAGGCTTGGAGGGGAAGGTTAGGGCTCGAAGAGGCCAACCTCACACACCGGATGGACAAGCACCAGGTCCCACAGTGTGACACAGGGGACTCCAGTCAGTATCCTGGGACAAACCATAGTGGAAAAGGAAAATGAAGAATGCTACACACACGTTAGAAAAATGAGCTACAGACTGGCTTCTTAAAGCAGACAGACCGCAGGACTTCCCTGGAGGCCCAGGGTTAAGCAGCCACGCTTCCGCTGCAGGGGGCACCGGCTCCCCCCGCGTCAGAAACAACAGGGAAGAGAGAAGGAGCACATCGCGCCTGGTGCTAAGCACCAGAGTTTCCGTGTGAGTTTCATCTGCGGAAGCACAGAGCTGCAGGCTGGACGCCCCACCCTGACCTTGCATTTCCCACTGGGGGTGGTCGCTGTGGGTGGGACACTGCGGCGGGGTGGGGGTCCCTACGCGTGGAGGAGGGTCTGGGGTGACCCTCAGCTCCTGGTCCGCCTGCGGCTGCTCTGCCTGGTGCAGGAGGCAGGGTGGGGGTGGGGTGGGTGAGCCCCCCTGAGGCTGCTGGCCTTTCCAGAGGCTGTTGGCTTCTGAAGGCTCAGCTGCGGCCTGCTGGGCAGCGACTCTCGCTGAGTGCAAAGCAGGTTCGCGGGAGGGAAGGTGGGCGTGTGGACCAGCTGCTTAATTAAAACAGGGAGGGGTTGACAGGAGGGCCCTCTGAGTGTTTGATCTCTCACTCTGCTCACTTTCTAACTGGAAGGGGAAGAAACCTCCTACTCTGCCTTCTCCCACCTCTTCTTTCAGCAGCCTGGCAGGTGCCGCTGGTGTCTGTCTGTCCTCCCCGAGGGCTCGCCTCACGTTCTGGGAAGTCCTGGATTCAGGGTGCCGTTGGTTGGGGGATTCACCGCTCACCCCCTTAAATGATCGCGGTCTTAATCATCTAAAGTGTTTTGAAAGTGCATCCAGCTTCCCTGCACATGACATGAAGACGTCTCACGGCAAAGTTTGGAAAACCTTTGGGCGGAAGTGGAAGTTGGGTGAGAGTGGGTTATCATTCCCTTCTCAGCAGCTCTTCCCAACCCGGGGATGGAGCCCACGTCTCCTGCGTTGTGGGTGGATTCTTTACCACTGAGCCCCCAGGGGAGAGCTTCCTCTGCTGTCTTCAAAACTGTGACCAATTTACAAGATCTTAATTGAAGCACAAGGGTTATCCCTCCCAGGGGTATCTGCGCAGCGTGGGGGTGTTTCTTTAATTTTCTACTTTGGAAATAATTATAGATCCAGAAGACCTTGTAAAAGAAAGAAAGAAATCCACGGGAGGTCCTGTGTACATTCAGCCAATTTTCCCCAGTGACTGCACCTTGGATAAATATAGTAAAATATCAGTGTTGGGAAGGTGGCACTGGTACAATCTGTGAAGCGTGTGCAGATTTTGCCAGTTTTACCGGCTCCCGTTCTGTGGGTGTGTCCTTCTCTGCAATTTTATCGCGTGCCTAGGTCAGTGCAGCCAGCACCTCCACCAAGATACAGGCCCGCTCCACTACCCCAAGGCTCTCTGGTGTCCCCCCTTTACATCAAGGCTCACCGTCTGTCCCATCCCTAACTTCTGGCAGCTAGTAATCTGTTCCCCATCTCTGTAACTTGGTTATATCAGAGTATCCCATATGAACAGAATCCCAGTATATAACCCACTACAACTGGGAGCTTTCAATTCAGCGTCATTCCCTCAAGATCCACCCAGTCTGTTCGCACATCCATCTTTTGTTCCTTTTTGTCACCGAGCTGTCTTCCAGGGCTTGGACATACCACAGTTCACCCATGGAAGGACACTTGGTTGGTTTCCAGCTTTGTGTTGTTACAAACAAAACTGCTATGAACTTTCTGTGCAAGTTTTTGGGTGAACATGATTTTCAAGTCTGAGTTGAACACCCAAAGTTATCACTGCTGGGTGGGATGTGTACATGCGAACAAGGATCAATGCCTCTGAAACTCGAGGCTGTGAAACCCTGGAGCAAGGAGGTCAAACACAGCAGGGGAGGGGCGACATTTCTGAGCACCGGATCCTGAAGGAACTTGTCCAATTACATCATGGGCTGTGGAGTTTATGAAGATGGTGGGAGGTGCCTGGAATGTTCCAGAACCAGGTTTCTGGAATCACTGTCTTGGACTCTAAAACGGGCCTGGTACTCAGTGAGTGAGTGAAGTCGCTCAGTCGTGTCCGACTCTTTGCGACCCCGTGGACTGTAGCCCACCAAGCTCCTCCATCCATGGGATTTTCCAGGCAAGAGTACTGGAGTGGGTTGCCATTTCCTTCTCCAGGGGATCTTCCCGACCCAGGGATTGAACCCAGGTCTCCCGCATTGCAGGCAGACGCTTTAACCTCTGAGCCACCAGGGAAGCCCTGGTACTCAGGGGACCCAGCAAATGAGAGACGCGGCAGCTCTCAGCCCAGCCCCTCTAACCCTCCCCGCATCTCCATTCATCCACACGACTCTCGCTTTATCCAAGGAGGGCCCTGGTTGCCCTCCAGGCACCTGCTGGTCCCACTACCATCCCTGTCATCGGCTGCACCCAAGGCCCTCTCTCCTTCCCTCTCCTCGTCTGAATTCCAGCCCTCCTTCCTGGAACCCTGCCCCGTTGTTCCCAGCCATTCCTGATTGCTCTGCGCCTTGATCTTGTACTGGAAATAGTAAGTGGCTTTCAAACATTCTTTGAGTCACAGATCCCTTTGTTCAAAGGAAATTGTACCCAGAAACATACACAAATAAACCCGATAAAGGCAGAGCCCTCAGATTAAAGCTGGTGTGGGGCTGAGGAACCTCCGCTTTCATTCACACTTCTGGCCCTCCTGCCCACCCCACCTGCCCCTGGCAAAGCCCGGGTGCTTAAAAGCTCCCAGGCCACTGGCAACACACGGCAGGTACCATGGTTCCAAGGCTTCACCCTCGTCTGGACTTCTGGGTTCTCTAGGATTCTTTCTTCGGTTTCTCCTGCCCAGAGGGCAGTGTCTCTCACTGAGCTCTTGTCCATCCTGCTGGCGATGTGCCATTCTGGGGTTGCTGGGTGAGCTTGAAAGGCTGCTGCCAGGTGTCGGCAGCTCTCGTGCCAGGGCAGAGAGCCCCCGCTGAGGATGGCTGGGGGTCCTGGGCTGGGCTCAAAACCTGCAGGGGCCTCAGCTGACCTTCTTCTATAACAAGGCACTTAGCCGAGGTGGTGCATAGCAGCTGTCTGGGGCTTCCCGGGTGGCTCAGCAGTAAAGAACCTGCCTACCATGCTGAAGACGCAGGTTTGATCCCTGGGTCAGGAAGATCCCCTGGAGAAGCGAATGGCTACCCATTCCAGTATTCTTGCCTGGAGAATCCCCTGGACAGAGACGCCTGGGGGGCTGTAGAGTCACACAGAGACACGCCTGAGCACCGGCACACAGAAGCCGTCCCCATGGGTCTCACTATATGTTCACAAGGACACATCGGATGCCCGCTGGGCATGGTGCTGGAGGCGCATCAGGAGCTGGGCCTGGGGAGGAAGACGAGGCCCCCGCCCCAGAGGAAGAGGAAGACCGGCTAGGCTGCTGAGGCGGAGAGGAGGCGGGCCCTGTGCCCAGCGGTCGGCAGGAGGCTGCGGACCGACTCCAGGACCAGAGCAGGACGAGGAGCGCCCTGCCCCACGCGAGCCCCACAGCCGGGCCAGTTCTCACTGCCCCACTACGGCGGTCCACCCCCGCCTGTGCCGAGTGCGCCCTACACCTCCGCGCTTCATGCCGGCCTACGAGCGTGGCCCTGGGGGACCACGTTCAGGGGAGAAAACGGAGCCTCAGCCTCCCTGAGCAGCTCAGCGGGAGCCACACGGGAGCTCTCAGCAGGAGCTGAGAGCCTCTGGGGCTTGACCTCCTGGGTTTCCGTGTGAAACCCAGCCCAGGGACGCCACCTGGACCAGGGGCGGGACTTCCCCACCAAGCCCCATCCAAACCGCAGCTTCAGAACCCTTGTCTGTCCGTCTCCAAATCCTCTGCCTTAGCCCCACACTGTGCGTGCTCACTCGCTCAGTCGTGTCTGACTCCTTTGCCACCCCATGGACTGTAGCCCACTGGGCTCCTCTGTCCGTGGGATTCCCCAGGCCAGAACACTGGAGTGGGTTGCCACCTCCTCCTCCAGGGGATCTTCCCGACCCAGAGACTGAACCTGCTTCTCCAGCGTCTCTTGCATTGCAGACGGGTTCTTTACCACCGTGGGAAGCCCTTAAACCCGCTAAGATGCCCCATAAGCTTCCCCCTCCCTGTCACCAAGACAGATGGCACTGGCGCCTCCTTGGGGGCCCTGGAGCTCTGACTCTTTCACCATAAAGACGGGTTTGTGCATCTGCTTTCTGCGGCCTCTCCTCCCAGCCTTTGGTCGGAGCTTTGAAGGACCGGGTTGGTCTTACAACCTCTGCCCCCTCTCCTGGCAGGCACCCCTCTGGACCCTCGGTCTGGGGCTGTTTCGCCGTCTTGTGAGGTCGGCGGGCACCCTCTGGGGGGAGGTGCTGGGAGCTGCAGCTGGGGTGGGCGCCCCGTACTGCCGGGCGGCTGGGTCTCAGCTGGCAGCCAAGAGCTGGGCGCCCGCTCCTCGCCAACCATTCACAGGGGAGAAGTGATTAAAACGCTGGAGAGACTGACTCATGCGGAAATATGAAGAAAAGCACACGAGTCCCCAGATTTGTTTAGCTTGGCTCCCGCACAGGGGCGACGCGATAAGGCTCCGAGTCAGAAGGTGCAATGTGAGGGGATCAAGAGAGCACGGACGAGGGGCCCCGGATGGGGACCAGACTGGGGTCTGCGCTCCAGGGACCCCAGCCCGAGGTTCCTCGCATGCCCCTCACCCTCGCCTCTGGCCCTGGGAGAGCCTGGTTCTCTCCTCCAGCAAACCCCCCAGTGTCCACCCCAGACCTGGTACCCTGTTCAGGCTGGAGGGTCACCCAGCGAGGAAGCCAGACCTGCCCTCCAGCTGCTTCCCGTCCATCAGGATGGAGTTCCTGAGGCCTCGGTGCTGGCTGGTCCCTCTTTCTAGAATGTTCTTCCTCGGATATCTGGATGATGGACTCACCCACCACCATCGAGCTTTGTTCAGATGACACCTTCTGCACAAGGCCTCCCTTATTCATTACAGCAATGTTATAACCAACCCCCTTTATAACACTGTCACATCGCAAAGGCCTCCCAACCCTCCAAACCCTGTTCCTCCATCCCGCCTATCTACTCTGGGCTCCAGAGCGCTCAGCACTCTGTAAAGTGAAAGTGAAAGTGAAAGTGAAGTTGTGTCCGACTCTTTGCGACCCCGTGGACTGTAGCCCACCAAGCTCCTCTGTCCATGGGATTCTCCAGGCAAGAGTACTGGAGTGGGCTGCCATTTCCTTCTCAGGGGATCTTCCCGACCCAGGGACTGAACCCAGGTCTCCCGCATTGCAGGCAGACGCTTTAACCTCTGAGCCGCCAAGGAAGCCCAGCACTCTGTAACATGCCTGAAATGACTTGTTTGGGCCTTCTCTGGTGGCACAGCGGTGAAGAATCCACCTGGCCCTCCAGGAAACATGGGTTCAATCCCTGGGTCGGGACAATCCTCTGGAGGAGGACACAGCAACCCACTCCAGTGTTCTTGCCTGGAGAATCCCCTGGACAGAGGAGCCTGGCTGGCTGCAGCCCATGGGGTCGCAGAGGCAGACACGACTCAGCAACTGAACAGCAAGGAGCCCCGTGTCTGTCTTATCTGTTGTGTTTCCTGACTCTGCCCCTTGGGGAGGCCCAGGGCCGCCTCACTGTCCCCGAGCCCGTGGCCAGCAGAGCCTGCAGGTCGACAGATGGTCAGGGCTCAAGGCCGGCTCGGTGCCCTGGCTCAGGGCTTCCCCGTGAGGTTCACCTCCCACATCTTTCCCGTCCTGGCCACCTCCTCCGCTGCCCATGAGCCAGGCTGCCCACAATGGTAAAGAAAGTGCTAAGAATAACCGGGGTGGGGGTGAAGATGACAGTGTGGGAGCTGCTCGCGTGTCCCCACTCCAGGGCCCCAGGGCGTGTGCTGTTCCCGCAGTAAATCAGCACAGGTGGGTGGTCACGAGGGCAGCTCCCACACTGTCATCTTCACCCCCACCCCGGTTATTCTTAGCACTTTCTTTACCATTGTGGGCAGCCTGGCTCATGGGCAGCGGAGGAGGTGGCCAGGACGGGAAAGATGTGGGAGGTGAACCTCACGGGGAAGCCCTGAGCCAGGGCACCGAGCCGGCCTTGAGCCCTGACCATCTGTCGACCTGCAGGCTCTGCTGGCCACGGGCTCGGGGACAGTGAGGCGGCCCTGGGCCTCCCCAAGGGGCAGAGTCAGGAAACACAACAGATAAGACAGACACGGGGCTCCTTGCTGTTCAGTTGCTGAGTCGTGTCTGCCTCTGCACCCCATGGGCTGCAGCCAGCCAGGCTCCTCTGTCCAGGGGATTCTCCAGGCAAGAACACTGGAGTGGGTTGCTGTGTCCTCCTCCAGAGGATTGTCCCGACCCAGGGATTGAACCCATGTTTCCTGGAGGGCCAGGTGGATTCTTCACCGCTGTGCCACCAGAGAAGGCCCAAACAAGTCATTTCAGGCATGTTACAGAGTGCTGGGCTTCCTTGGCGGCTCAGAGGTTAAAGCGTCTGCCTGCAATGCGGGAGACCTGGGTTCAGTCCCTGGGTCGGGAAGATCCCCTGGAGAAGGAAATGGCAGCCCACTCCAGTACTCTTGCCTGGAGAATCCCATGGACAGAGGAGCTTGGTGGGCTACAGTCCACGGGGTCGCAAAGAGTCGGACACAACTTCACTTTCACTTTCACTTTCACTTTACAGAGTGCTGAGCGCTCTGGAGCCCAGAGTAGATAGGCGGGATGGAGGAACAGGGTTTGGAGGGTTGGGAGGCCTTTGCGATGTGACAGTGTTATAAAGGGGGTTGGTTATAACATTGCTGTAATGAATAAGGGAGGCCTTGTGCAGAAGGTGTCATCTGAACAAAGCTCGATGGTGGTGGGTGAGTCCATCATCCAGATATCCGAGGAAGAACATTCTAGAAAGAGGGACCAGCCAGCACCGAGGCCTCAGGAACTCCATCCTGATGGACGGGAAGCAGCTGGAGGGCAGGTCTGGCTTCCTCGCTGGGTGACCCTCCAGCCTGAACAGGGTACCAGGTCTGGGGTGGACACTGGGGGGTTTGCTGGAGGAGAGAACCAGGCTCTCCCAGGGCCAGAGGCGAGGGTGAGGGGCATGCGAGGAACCTCGGGCTGGGGTCCCTGGAGCGCAGACCCCAGTCTGGTCCCCATCCGGGGCCCCTCGTCCGTGCTCTCTTGATCCCCTCACATTGCACCTTCTGACTCGGAGCCTTATCGCGTCGCCCCTGTGCGGGAGCCAAGCTAAACAAATCTGGGGACTCGTGTGCTTTTCTTCATATTCCGCATGAGTCAGTCTCTCCAGCGTTTTAATCACTTCTCCCCTGTGAATGGTTGGCGAGGAGCGGGCGCCCAGCTCTTGGCTGCCAGCTGAGACCCAGCCGCCCGGCAGTACGGGGCGCCCACCCCAGCTGCAGCTCCCAGCACCTCCCCCCAGAGGGTGCCCGCCGACCTCACAAGACGGCGAAACAGCCCCAGACCGAGGGTCCAGAGGGGTGCCTGCCAGGAGAGGGGGCAGAGGTTGTAAGACCAACCCGGTCCTTCAAAGCTCCGACCAAAGGCTGGGAGGAGAGGCCGCAGAAAGCAGATGCACAAACCCGTCTTTATGGTGAAAGAGTCAGAGCTCCAGGGCCCCCAAGGAGGCGCCAGTGCCATCTGTCTTGGTGACAGGGAGGGGGAAGCTTATGGGGCATCTTAGCGGGTTTAAGGGCTTCCCACGGTGGTAAAGAACCCGTCTGCAATGCAAGAGACGCTGGAGAAGCAGGTTCAGTCTCTGGGTCGGGAAGATCCCCTGGAGGAGGAGGTGGCAACCCACTCCAGTGTTCTGGCCTGGGGAATCCCACGGACAGAGGAGCCCAGTGGGCTACAGTCCATGGGGTGGCAAAGGAGTCAGACACGACTGAGCGAGTGAGCACGCACAGTGTGGGGCTAAGGCAGAGGATTTGGAGACGGACAGACAAGGGTTCTGAAGCTGCGGTTTGGATGGGGCTTGGTGGGGAAGTCCCGCCCCTGGTCCAGGTGGCGTCCCTGGGCTGGGTTTCACTGAGGGCTGGAGGATCCGCTTCAGTGGTGCTCTCAAATAGCTGGCAGGCTGGTGCTGCTAACACCCGAGTGCTCCTCGGAGCTGAGGACAAAGGCCTGGGTCCTTCTCCACCTGGGCCTCTCCCCGGGGGTCTGTTTTCCCAGCACAGCGTAGGGGCTTCACTGACAAGCGTCCCAGGAGGCAGAGCCACGTGGAAGCCGTATCACCCCCTATGAACGGCTCTGTGCTGGGCTGTGCAGCAGAACAGCCACTGCCCGGGAGTGCCCCTCTACACCCGAAACGTGGCTGGTGCGACTGCAGACGTGAGTTTTTAATGTTATTTGGTTTTAATTAAACGTAAGTAGCCACACTCGGCAGGCGGCTGCCGCGTTGGACAGCAGTCTCGCCTCGTGGACTCTCCCTAACTCACAGGCCGTGGAAACGCTGCTCAGGTTTGGCCTCGGATCTGACTCCATGAGCAAGACTCAGCTCACCTCAGCCACGTGAGTAGAGTCTCTCATGGAAAGAAGGTTCTGTGTCGGGGGGCGGGGAGCCCCCTGGCAGATGGGACTCCATCCTGGCCCACCGCCGCATGTCCCAGGCCGCGAAGGAGGCTGCAGGGCTGGGGGCAGCAGGAAGGGCCGCTCACTCACACAACAGCCGTGGAGACCTTGGTTCCGGGCACCGTGTCAGCTGCTGGGAACACGCGGAGATCCTGACGACAGCCAGGGAGGGAGACCGAACAGGGAGGCTCCTCGCAGAGGCGCAGCCGCAGAGCAGGGGACGAGCCCCCAGCAGAGCTGCTGCACAGCCTCAGGCCCGCGCGGTGCCTTAGGTCAGCGAGAGGCAAGCCCCGCTCTTCCATAGCTCGCGCGTTACTGTTATGCCAAGAAGTGGCCTCTGTGTTTCCCCCTCCTGAAGGGAGCATGAAGATATTGCTTCAGTTCTAGTTTAAAAAATCAGAGCACAAAGTCCAGGCTCGGCAAAGGGCCAGAGCAGGGTGGGCGCTGGGCGGGAGCTGTCTGAAAACAGAGCGGTGGCTGCTGGACCAGCATCTCTAACGCTCCAGGGGGACTGTGCGCTCTCCTAGTGAATCGCTCAGATCCCGGTTCCCCAGGAGTCTGGCCGCACGCCCGCCACCCCATGAGTGGCCGGGAGCACCTTCTCCGGTCACGCCTGGCCAGTGGACGGCTGGTTGCCGCCTGCTGGACGGCTTTCCTCTCCCGGCCTGTCCGCCCAGCGCCCAGCACCTCCTCGGCTCGTCCCGCCCCAGCCCCCCGTGGTGTCAGAGTGAGGGCTGGGCTCTTCCTTCTCCCAGAGACCCGCTCTGGGCTTGGTGAGCCTGGCCTCTGTACAGTGGGCTCCCCCCACCCCTAGGCAGGGGGGTCCGCAGAATGTTTCTGCTTGTTGGGGGGTGTTTACCAACTCTGAACCTGCGAATCCTCCCAGCAGGCCTGCATGTAGGTCCTTACTGGCCCCAGCTTACAGGTAGGAGAACACAGCCGCCCAGACTCAGGGAGCTCGCGCAGGGTCACGGTTCATAAGGGAGAACTAGGTCTGAACCAGGCGCTTGTCGGGTCCACGAGCTGGCCCGCTTGCTGGTCCCAGCAGACCCCCTCCCTCCGGGTAGATAGGGTCTGAGCCCCGGTTCACAGACGGGTCGGGGAATGTCTCCTGGTGTCGAGAAACCAGCGCCCAGGTGCGTGGGGCCTGGAGCCCAGTCTGGGCTCTGCCCCCGCTGTACCGTGTGACCTCGTGAGGGTCGCCCGCGCTCTGCGCTTCAGGGCGTCACACTCGCCCTGCCTAACTGCAGCCGTTGTTTTTGAGCTTCTACCCCACGTGAGGCCTGGCACTGCTCACCCTACACACGCTGGGTATTTAATGCTCAACAGCTCTGGGCTGAGGACACGGGGTCCGACCCAGGGGACCGAGTTGTTTAGTTGCTAAGTTGTGTCCGACTCTTTTGCGACCCCGTGGACTGTAGCCCGCCAGGCTCCTCTGTCCAGGGGATTTCCTAGGCAAGAACACTGGAGTGGGTTGCCATTTCCTTCCAGGGATCTCTCCGACCCAGGGATCAAACCCGAGTCTCCTGCACTGGCAGGCGGGTTCTTTACCACCGAGCCACCTGGGAAGCCCCGGGTACCCAGAGGGCCCTGCAAGGCCCTGCGTAGGGGGGAGTCGGAATGTGAACCCAAGTCTGCTTGGTTCCAAAGTTGCTCAGTTTACCTCGGTCTGACAGAGACTCTTGTGAAGGAGAAGGTCTCAAAGCTGGAACCTGGCTGTGCCTCCAGGCGGGGGCAGTGGTGGTGGTGGGGGCTCGACTCCAGGCTCAGCCTGGGGGTGCCTTTGGGGCTGCAGGGTGTGCAGAGTGACAGCCACCTAACCTGGTGCGCTCTTCCCAGTGAAGGCTAAGAGGTCTTCAGGGATGGATGGGGGACAAAGAGGGGGAGTGAGGACAGAGACCCTAGACAGACAGACTGCGGCCCCCGAAGCCAGGGAGTGGAGAGACAGACCGTAGAATGGAGCCCCTTCTTGTCCTCCCCTACCCTGTGCTCCCCCACCCCCAGCTATTGCAGGGGTTCACGGTGCCCCCCTTGCCTCTTGGGTGATGGATGGTGCTTTCTGCCTGGGGCCTACCCCTCCACCCTCTGAGTTTCTATTCTGAAGCCCCTTCAACTGCAGAGAGAATTTACTTTGTCTCTTGAGGACACTAAAACCTGGAACAAACAGTCTCTGATAATAAATGTCTTTTTTTTTTTTTTTTTTTTGCAGAGGGAACCAAAACCTTCTGGGCACGTTCCCAGCGTCCTAGACACCCTCTGGCTCCCCTGCTCCGCCTGGGATGCTGGACGGCTCAGGAGAGGGGAGCCGGGAGCATTGGGCTTGGCCGTGGTGGGTGCCAGCCCTTCCTGGAGAGATGGAGATGAGTCCAGGTGACTGCCTGACTCAGAGCTCGAACCTGAGCCTCCTGCACCACAGGAGGTTCTTTACCTCTGAGCCACTGGGGGAGCCCCCCAAACTCATCGTCACCCTTCAGTAGTAAAGGGGGGTGTTCTCACCTCAACATGGCAGAGCAGCACCTTGGTGACTGTGCTGCAGACACTGGTCCAACAACCCTGGATGGTCGTGCCTTTACCACCTCCAGGGCAAGCTGAGGTCCTGCGGCAGTTTGTGCGGAGATGAGACTAGAACCCAGGCCTGCTGGCTTCCAAGTCCACGCTCAGCATTGACCAAGTCCAAGACAGCCCTTCTCCCACCAGCCGTCCTGGAAGTGTTCTTTTCATCCTTGGTCCCCTCCTCCCCGTTGGTAAGCCCGGGCGGCGTGCTGGTTCACACTGGGAGCGTCTGGTTGCCCCATTGGTAAGCCTGGGAGGCACACTGGTTCACACTGGGAGCGTCCAGCTTGCCCCATTGGTAAGCCTGGGAGGCACACTGGTTCACACTGGGAGCGTCCGGCTTGCCCAGCCCCGTGTGGTGTGATCCTCAGCAAGTTTCTGTTTGATCCCAGATGCCTCATCTGTGAAGCAGAGACAAGGTCCGCACCCCAGGGCTGTTCCAAGGATGAAAGAGCTCGTGAGAGCGCAGGTCAAGCCAAGAAGCCCACACTGCTCAGCGGTGTTCAGAGTGAGTGGCCCTTTCCATCAGCCAAGCCTGTGCTGCCAACAGGACATTCTGGGAGGGGATCCGAGGGTGAAGGCCCCCCTCACTCCCGGCCCAGAAGTGGCCGCCTGACCTCGAGTCCAGGTCAGCCAGCACCAGGGCGTGGGTGCAGGGGTGGGAGTGAGGGAGAGCCTGATCCTCGTGTTCTTAAATCCAGATGGAGTTTCCTCAGCTGAGCTGGAGCTGGAGCTCCTTCTCCCAAATCTGAATACGGCCTTCTTCCTGCTTAAGTTGTTGCTGGTCCCTGGGCTTCAAGCCAGGGACCTTGTTGGGGTCCTCTCTGCCCCACCAGCCTTCCCCAGCAGAGCCTGGTGTACAGTGGGCACTCAGGATGTGGTAGAGGGTACAGGTAGAGGATGCGTGTGCAGAACGTAGGGGGCACCCAAGGAGGATGGCATGCTTGCTGCGTCACTCAGGGGATGCCTCAAATCTCGGCCACCAGACTGCTGAATGGGAGCGATGTCAAGGTAACTCAGCCTTACGTTGGGATTAAAATACGCACACCACTATATATAAGCGAGAAAATCCACAAGGACCAGCAGCATTGCAAGGGAACTATACTCTGTGGCCTATACTAACCTCTATGGGAATAAAATCTGGAAAAGAACAGATGAGTACATATACATAGCCTATCCTGGTGGCTGAGTGGTAAAGAACCCGCCTTCCAACACAGGAGACATGGGTTCAGACGGTAAAGAATTGGCCTGCAGTCAGGAGAAACGGTTCGATCCCTGGGTTGGGAAGATCCCCTGGAGGAGGGCATGGCAACCCACTCCAGTGTCTTGCCTGGAAGATCTCATGGACAGAGGAGCCTGGCAGGCTACAGCCCATGGGGTCAAAAAGAGTCAGACATGACTTGGCAACTAAACCAACAGGAATATATATATATATATATATATATATATATAACTGAATCGCTTTGCTATACACTAAAATTAACAGGATATTGTAAATCAAATATACTGCAATATTAAATTTTTTTAATAATAAAATAATAACTGCCCAAAGGTAAACAAGGAAAAGCGACTTGGGCTTACCTCCGGCCTTGGAGGGCTCAGGGAAACCTTGCTTTCCCCGCCCAGCTGTGGGCTTCACACCTTGATCAGCAGATGCTAATTAGCATGGTCAGGGGCCTCCGCCCTCCCCACCCTCCTCCTCCGCGTTTAGCTTCCCCGGAATCCCGAGAACAAAGTGCCTCTGTCTTTGGTTGGAGAGCCCACTGTTCCGGCCTCCGGAGGGCAGCCGGCCCCGGCCCCTCTGCAGGAATCCCCCCAGTAGACAAGGCCTCCTTGTGACCTTTCATCTTTTGGCCTCAGGGTGAAGGACCATTAACCAGACTGCCTTCCCCAGTCTTTTGCGGAAGAGTCCTTTGTCTGGGACTTCTTTCCTGATCTGTCCTCGGGGAAGAAAACATGCAGAGACGGCCCGATCTGCTCCGATCTGCATCCCGGCTCAGGGCCACGACTCAGGGCCGCTGTCTTGGTTTGCTGGCCCTTTATAGTTTATCAGGGTTTCCCGGGGGCGCTGGTGGTGAAGAGCCCGCTTGCTGTGCAGGAGACCTGAGAGACGTGGGTGCGATCCCTGGGCTGGGAAGCTCCCCTGGAGGAGGGCATGGCAGCCCACTCCAGTGTTCTTGCCTGGAGAATCCCATGGACAGAGGAGCCTGGAGGGCTGCAGCCCGTGGGGTCGCAGAGGTAGTCGTGTTCATCGCTACTATAATCACGTTCTTGCATGGTGTGGTCTCCTTAGGTCTTCAGAGAGGTAATGTTTCTTGCCCAAGGTCACCCAGTGAGCAGGTGGCCGAGAAAGGACTGGCTGCTGGTCCCGTGACGTTCTGCTTCATCTCCGTGTGTGTCAGCAGGCTGCCAGGTGAGACGCAGGAAGGGCTTAGGGACGACTCGGAGGGAAGCTCTAGATTTGCCCTGTTTCTCTCTCCACATTGCTTACTAGGCAGAATGTCTAGATAAAACCAAAGAGAGACAGTTACTATTCATGTGCATGGAGCTGCTTCTTTTTCCAGACACTTTGCATAAGCTGTCACGTTGGTTATCTAGTCCTCATGGGAAATCTAGACTTTTAAAAGCTACTTATTTATTTGGCTACATTGGGTCTTCACTGCGGCGTGTGGGATCTAATTCCCTGACCAGGGGCTGAACTTGGGCCCCTGCACGGGGAGGGTGGAGTCTTACCCACTGGAACCCCCAACACCACTGTTATCGAGTCTCTCCTAACGCTCTGATGAGCTGAATGCACCACCCAGAGAAGCCAGATCAGACTTGGAGGAAGTCAGGATGCGATCCTCGACACAGAGAAGCCTCGCCCTTGGCACCGGCCGCCTCTATTTTAAGTGCAGCCGCTCCTGGCGCCCGGCGCTCTCACCACGCTGGCGCTGGGCAGCGTGAGTAGAGAAGCCCCAGTCTGCTCAGTTTCTCTGCCTGATGAGAGCCAGGGGCCCAGCACACAAGCGGGGGCGCCGAGACCAAGTGCTCTCCTGAAGAGTGAGCCAAGTCGTCTGGGTATTCGAGTTGCTTCACCGGAGGTCACTTATCTCTGAGCTGGAGCAGCTGCCCCGCACTGCAGAGGGCCCCGCGTGCTCCAGGCCTGACTGGCACGTCTGCCCTCGGGCACTGCTGGCCCGACTGCCTGCTTTCCAGGCAAGTCCGTGTGACTGCTGCCGGGGCACGTTCTTGTTCTGTGTTTCAGAGCTCTGTCCCGTCACCCCAAGTGTCGTGCGGCCTGGAGTGTGTGTGTGTGTTGTGCGAGTGTGCGTGTGTGTGTGTATGTTTGGAAGACATGAATTAGCTTTTCTCTCCCTAAGAAACCTAGTCCTCCGACAACTCAGCAACAAAAAGCCTCAATCATATTAAAAATGGGCAAACAGATTAACATACACACACTATTATATATAAAATAAATAACCAGCAAGGACCTACTGTATTGCACAGGGAACTCTACTCGACACTCGGTAATAACCTAAATGAGAAAAGAAGCTGAAGGAAAAAATACGTGCATGTGTGTAACTGCCTCACTTTACTGGACACCTGAAACCAACATTGTAAATCAACTGAACTCCAGAATAAAATAAAAATTAAATTATAAAAAGGGCAAAGGATGCAAATAGATATTTCTCCAAAGGAGACATACAAAGAGCCAATAAGCATATGAAAAGATACTCAACGTCACTGATCGTTAGGGAAATGCCATCAAAATCACAATGAAATGTTACTTCATGCCCATTAGAATGCTATTACAGTAAAAGCAAAAACCACAGCACAAGCAGAAAATGACCGAAGCTGATGAGGATGGAGACAGACTGGGACCTTGCGTGTTGCTGGTGGGAATGTCAAATGGTACACTCGCTACGGAAAAGCAGTATGGTGGCACCTCCAAAATTAAACAAAGGATGCCCAGATGCCCAGAAAGCATATGAAAAAGCAGAGAAAACAGTTTGCTGACAAAGGTTGGTGTAGTCAAGGCTATGGTTTTTCTAGTAGTCACATGTGGATGGGAGAGCTGGACCATAAAGAAGGCTGAGTGCCAAAAAATTGGTGCTTTTGATTTGTGGTGTTGGAGAAGACTCTTGAGAGTCCTTTGAACAGCAAGGAGATCAAACCAGTCCATCCTAAAGGAAATCAACCCTGAATATTCATTGGAAGGACTGATGCTGAAGCTGAAACTCCAATACTTTGGCCACCTGATGCAAAGAACTGACTCATTGGAAAAGACCCTGATGCTGGGGAAGATTGCAGGCAGGAGAAGGGGACGACAGAGGATGAGTGGTTGGATGGCCTCACCGACTCAAAGGACATACGTTTGAGTAAGCCCTGGGAGATGGTGAAGGACAGGGAGGCCTGGCGTGCTGCGGTCCATGGGGTCACGAGGAACAACATGACTGAGCGGCTGAGCAACAGCAACAACGGTCCAGTAACTCTCCTTCCAGGCGCACAAGGGAAAGCAGGCATCCGCGTGCCCACATCCATCGCAGCCTAAGTCGCAATAGTGGAAACAACTTGAACGCCCTTCGACAGATGAGTGAACAAAGCGCGGTCCATACACGCAACGGAAAGTCTCGGGAGGAGTGACGCCCTGAGCGAGGCTCCAGCACGGATGAGCCCTGAAGGCATTCTGCAGAGCAGCATGCGGCAGGTGTGCAGGGCCAGGTGTCACAGGACTCCACTTCCCTGAGGTCCCGACTGTGGGCACGTTCACAGCGGGCAGAAAGCAGAGCGGTGGGCATGGAGCTTCAGTCAAGGAAAAGAGAACGTTTCCATCCTGGAAACGGATGGTTGTGATGACAGTGCCACAGAACCGTATACTTTTAAATGGCCAAAAAGAGCGTCACAATGTTGTAAAGCAATTAACCTCCAATTTAAAAAAGTGTAAAAAAAAAAAAAAGGCTAAAATGGCCAATTTTATGTGTTTTACCACATTGGAAAAAGAGCTGTGTGCTCAGCTGTATCCTACTCTTTGTGACCCCATGGACTGTGGCCCACCAGGTTCCTCTGTCCATGGGATTCTCCAGGCAGGAGTAAGGGAGTGGGCTGCCATTGCCTTCTCCAGGGGATCTTCCCCACCCAGGGATCGAACCCAGGTCTTCCGCATTGGCAGGCAGACTCTTTACCATTGGAGCCTTAACCACTGGACGGCTATGGAATTCGCTGGGATACTTGCTTCTTAACAGGAGTTCGGGAAAATCCGTGGTGTGAACAGAGAAGAGTGCCCGCAGCGGCTCTGCAGAAGTGCTCCTCCACACCTGGAAAAACACCCCTGGGCAGCTGCCAGGGCCTAGAGACGGCCTC
>SJXQ01004611.1:263643-277758 GCA_006408695.1 Aepyceros melampus | reverse complement strand
AGCACCGGATTCCAGCTCCCTGGGCCATAGAGCAGATTCTCGCTGCTGTCTGATTTTATGTATGCATTCAGCACTTCTCTCTCGACGGGCCCCACCCTCTCCTTCCCCACTGTGCACACAAGTCTGTTCTCCAGAAGACAGAGCCCACTGCTGAGCGACCCCACACTGGGGGTGAGCACAGGGATGGAGCCTAGCACCCAAGCCTGGACTCTGGCTGCGGGCCTCTGGTCGAACGCACCCTTCAGACCCCGTCCGTGTGAGAGGGAACATATCCATCTGGGATGGGCTGGAGCAAAGCGGTGGAGGTGGGAAATGACAGACGACCTACAGCCTGAACGCCCTAGAGAAGCCTGCAGAGTCTGCAGGAAGCGCAGGAGACACTGTCAGAGCCTCAGGGACCGCACGGGGGCCAGAGAGCGGTGCATGTATCATTTCTTTTCCCCGGTTCGTCTCACTTTGACCTGTTCATGACACCAAGGTCACCCCAGCACCTAAGGATGTGAAGGGGAGTGAAATGGAGGGCAGAATGGAAATAGGTAGTGGTCTTACAGCAGCTACTTAAAAAGTTACTCTGGGAGGACTCCCTGGTAGTCCAGGGTTAGATTAGGTGGCTGTGCTCACTGCCAAGAGTGCGAGATCAATCCCTGCTCGGGGAACGAAGGTCCCCCAAGCCACGTGTCATGGCCAAAAATCAAAACCAACCAACCAATGTGCAAAGTGCTCTGAAAGTGTTACAGTTTTAAGGCCCCTCTCATGGAAGTGATGGGCCAGAAGCTTAAGTTCACACTAAAAATGGCTCCGACTTCATCACAGTCCTTCACGCTGAACGACCAGTTTGCCTGGGGCATTGCTCAGGACAGGGCCTGGGCCTGTCTTTTCCATCCAAAGGTGCCCCAAGCAGGTGCTGGTGAATGCTTTACAGTAGACTCTGTGGGGGGAAAAGCATATATAATAATAATAATTTATGCTTGCGTGCTCAGTCGCTGAGTCGTGCCTGACTCTGTGACCCCGTGCACTGTAGCCCGCCAGGCTCCTCTGTCCATGGGATTCTCCAGGCTAGAATACTGGAGAGCGTTGCCGTTTCCTCCTCCAGAGGATCTTTCCAACCCAGGGATCAAACCCAGGTCTTTTGAATTTGCAGCTGGATTCTTTACCACTGCACCAGCTGGGGAGCCCAATAATAATTTATATTGATATTTAAATGCACAGAAAATTCACAAAATAAATAGTTTTTTTAACTGCCTAATTAAAAAAATATTTTTAACTTAAGTTAGAGAGAAGAGAGATAAATTAGAAGTTTGGGATTAATATATACACACTGTAAAATAACAGGACATATTGTATAGCACAGGGAACTATACTCAATATTTTGTAATAACCTATAAGAGAAAAGAATCTGAAAAAAACTAGAAATGTACAAATCAATATAGACACTGATATAGCTGAACCAAGGTCATCCTGTTGTTTTTGAGATTGCACCCAAGTACTGCATTTCAGACTCTTTTGTTGACTATGAGGGCTACTCCATTTCTTCTAAGGGATTCTTGCCCACAGCAGTAAATATAATGGTCATCTGAGTTAAATTCTCCCATTCCCATTCATTTTGGTTCACTGATTCCTAAGATGTCAATGTTCACTCTTGCCATCTTCTGCTTGACTGTGTCCAGCCTACCTTCATTTGTAACATTTCAGGTTCCTATGCAACATTGTTCTTCCCAGCGTCGGACCTGACTCTCACCACCAGACACGTCCGCAGCCCTGTCGGCTCTACTTCGGCTCAGCTGCTTCGTTCATTCTTCTCCCTACCCTTTCCCAGCAGCCTACTGGGCATCTTCTGACCCGGGGGCTCCTTTCTGGCGTCCATATCTTTTTGCCCTTTCATCTGTTCATGGGGTTCTTGCAGCAACAGTACTGGAGTGGTCTGCCGTTCCTGCTCCCAGTGGACCATGTTTTGTCTGAACTCCTCACTGTGACCCGTCGGGCTTGGGTGGCCCTGCCTGGCACAGCTTATAGCTTCTCTGAGTTATACAAGCCCCTTTGCCATTACAAGGCTGTGAGCCATGAAGAGGGGAGAAACTGAAATGTACGTAAAGCTGAATCCCTGCGCTCTGCATAGCAAACCAGTGCAACACGGGGAGTCAACTGTACTTACAAAAAAATGAAAAAGAATGCTCCGTATTTCTATCTTTAAAAAACTTAACTAGTGGTTTTGTTTCACAATGAGTTTGCAAAACTCCTGAAAATGTGGTAGTGGATGGCCCACCTCTAGTGGGGGTGCCCCGGAGCTCAGCGGGGGCCTGGTGCAGAAGACGCTCTGAGCACGTGCTTGCCTGTCACCCGGATGCCTTCAGAACGGCTGTCTCTGCCTCTGAGGGCCTGGGCAGGTCACTTCCTCTCCTCTGCGCCTCCATCTCAGGCAAGAGGCTATTAGTGCCTACTTCTTAGAGGTGCTGGGAGACTTAATTAAGGCTCGCTAAGTGCTTTGAAATCCGTGGATGAAAGGCCCGGTGGGGGAGAGCTGTGTTATTATTCCGCATACCATCTTAAGAAGCGGATGTGATGATACCCACCTGGCACTTTTCATCTTCAAAGTGTCCCCCAGACATTAGCCAATCACATGTCACGGCTCCCTGCCCCGTCAGTGGGTGTCCCCTGGAGGGGGACCCCTCGGGGGGAGGAGACCCCTTCTCCACCCCAGCCTCTGGGGAGCCCCCCTGCAGCGCCTCTGGCGCATCCTGGGCTGGCCTGCAGTCACGGCCCCTCTTCCCCACGCAGCCTCTGAACCTCCTTGCAGCTTCCACAGTGTGCGGGCTGCTGCCCGTCGAATGCCTTTTGTTCCAAGATTCGTTCCCTCCGTCTGAGCACCTTGAAGTGTGAACATCTCAGCGTGTTCACCGTTCAGTTGGAAGTGCTGTCCCCACTGGTGCAGAAAATAATAGAGTCACACAACCATCAGACGTCAGCCATTGTTGAAACACGCTTTTGCCGTTCATTCCAGAAATTACAGGCTTCCCTGGTAGCTCAGACAGCAAAGAATTCACCTGCAATGCAGGATACCCGGCTTCAGTCCCTGGGTTGGGAAGATCCCCTGCAGAAGGGAACGGCAGCCCCCTCCAGAATGCTTACCTGGAAATTCCCATGAACAGCGGGTATAGTGAAGGACAGGGACGCCTGGTGTCACAAAGAGTCAGACCTGACTTAGCGACTGAACAGCTAGAACTTATAGCTCTGTGAGTTATTTTCTGCTAATCATTTTTACTTAATTCTTACTTTAATTTTCTTCTATTCTTAGCTTTTAAGGTGATGAAACTCTTATTTCTCCAAAAATGTTTGCCTAGAACATTTAAGTGGAATAATTTTATAGGATCACGTAATTTTCAATATTTATGAGATTCATAGGAATCCAATTTAAAACTAAAAGAATCAGGTTACAAGCATAAAATTCTAATTAGTGAAAATTTTTGGATTTTGCACAAAGACTGAAATTAGTAAATTTTCTAAATTTCTCATATAGTCCTTATATAATTATTAATATCCAAATTCATACTTGAAAATATATAAATATAAGCACAGGTTCATAACTAAGTTACTTGTTTTGTAAATGAAGGAAATGGCACCCCACTCCAGTACTCTTGCCTGGAAAATCCCATGGATGGAGAAGCCTGGTGGGCTGCAGTCCATGGGGTCGCAGAGAGTCAGACACGCCTGAGTGAGACTGAGTGAGCGAAAGTCTTTAAATTTGGTTTCCGGCTAATTGTTTATAAAAATCTCTCTGTCCCCCATTCTCATTATAACAGGAATAGAGGGGCACTGCATTAGGCAGAAAGGCAGATAACTGAAATAAAGAAATGGCAACAATAATCCCAGGTCTCACTTGTTTGTGCTCGTCACAGTAAATGATTACAGAAATAATACACGTTGAGCTTTAGGCTGCATTGTTAGCATTTTCCCTGTCACTCCCTGAGTCTGGATGGTCCAGAGAGCCATAAACTTGGTCTGTAGCCTTTGCCAGTTTCCATGCTATAAACACGCAGAGATCAGTGCCCATAGCTCGTTGCTGTATTTCTTTCTACACTTTTCTCCTTTCTTTATTGGAAACATTTCCTTCCTCTGACTATAAAAATAACTTATGCCCATGGTAGAAAAATCAGAAAGCAGAGAAACCAGTATAATGTAAAATACCAGCTGTCAATAATCCAATTTGATCATTACTATAATCACAATGATAGCAATAACTCTTATGCGTCTATATTACGTAAGTAAGCCATGCGAAGAGACACGTGATGCGAAGAACTGACTCACTGGAAAAGACCCTGATGCTGGGAAAGATTGAAGGTGGGAAGAGAAGGGGACGACAGAGGATGAGATGGTGGGATGACATCACCGACTTGAACTTGAGTCTGAGTGAACTCCGGGAGCTGGTGATGGACAGGGAGGCCTGGCGTGCTGCAGTCCATGGGGTCACAAAGAGTCAGACACAACTGAGCGACTGAAGGACAACAACAAAGTCGTGTTAATTATAAAATATAGACAAAAGGAAGGAAATTATCTACAGGGAACTTTCTGATGAATTTTCTACTATTATCTATTTGTCTTTATTTCTATCTGGAAATAGGTATATCTATGCTGACACTGGGCTTCTCTATGGCTCAGCAGGTAAAGAGAACAGGAAACACAGGTTCGATCCCAGGGTTGGGAAGGTCCCCTGGAGATGGAAATGGCAACCCACTCCAGTGTTCTTGCCTGGAGAATCCCATGGACAGGGGAGCCTGGTAGGCTACGGTCCATGGGGTCGCAAAGAATCAGACATGATTGAGTGACCAGGCACATATATGCTGATATCCATATACGCAGAAAATTGAAAAAATAAGAGGGTGTATAGTTTTTCCTGATTTTTAAGTTTAACTTGTATGCATTCAGCAGTATTTCCATAGCTAATCATCCCTATACTCTGTGACCTGGAAATTCCATCCTTAGGATGAAGCAACAGAAGTTTATTTTCTCCCAGGTCTGCAGGTTGGAAGTCCAAGGTCAGGGTCGGCTGACTTGTCTCTTCTGAGGCCAGCCAGGCCTTTCTCCTCAGCTTGTAGACGGCCGGCTTTCTCAGGTTACACCCTGAGTAAGTGGTAAGGCCAGGACGGGAAGCCCAACACTCTGCTTGAAAGGCCATAGGCTCACCGCTCCACTACATTGCTTCTCCTGCCAAGTAGTATAGCGGCCCCCATGAAACAAGTTGGATTCACTGTGTTTATCTAGCTGTCTTTCTGCTGCTGGATGCTTAGGCCAGTCCCTTTCTTAAGTATAAAGACAGCAGCAGTGAATACTTCTGCAAGTTCACCGTTTCCTTTCCTCAGTCTAGAGCCCAGAACGCACACTACTGGGTCCAATCGTTTGAACATATTAAGAGCTCTTACTCTAAATCACTAATTTGTTCTCCTGATAGACCAAACTAGTTCGTACACCTGCAATCAGTTGCTAACATTTCTCCATAATTTTAATGCGTCCTACTTTTTGGCCACCAAGAAAAGTCCTGGTCATCACCCTTTCTGTCAGTTGATTTGTGCTCTGAAAAATTAAAATGGAAATTCTATCTATCTATCTATCATTGCGCAGTCGTTCAGGCATGTCCAACTTGTTGTGACCCCATGGACTGCAGCACAACAGGCTTCCCTGTCCTTCACCATCTCCCAAGTTTGTTCAGAGTCATGTCCACTGAGTCGGTAATGCATCCAACCATCTCATCCTCTGTCGTCCCCTTCTCCTCCTGCCCTCAGTCTGTCCCAGCATCAGGGTCTTTTCCAGTGAGTCAGTGATGCCATCCAACCATCTTGTCCTCTGTCCCTCCTTTCTCCTCTAAAGGTAAATGTGTGTGTGCACACACAAGAGATGTCTTTCCAGAGAGGCCATCTTCCTCTGCTTCCAGTTCATCTTAGAATGGAAGCCAGGAACTGACTTTTTGAATTCCCAGGCATTGTAGTGGCTTCTTAGAACTTTAACAATTTGATTCCAAGAGAACAATGGCCCTTTAGTCACAGGAAGACTTGATGTCCAGGGGTCTATAGGTATTTTAAGGCACATTTTTTTCTAGTTGTTCACCTTCATGCCTATCCTTCGAGGTTATCTAGTCTCACTTCTTGGTTAGTGAGACTCGAGAAACTCTTTTTTTGCTCACAAGGAGCCTTCTTATAAAACATGTAATGGTGGCTGTGTGTACATGCTTTTGTTTAACACAAGTTAAACTTAAAAATCAGGAAAACACACTCTGTGTTTTCAGTTTTGTGTGTATATAGATGTTAACACATTTCTGCTTAGTCACTTAGTTGTGTCTGACTCTTTGCAACCCTTTGGACTGTAGCCTGCCAGGCTTCTCTGTCCATGGGTGGGTTGCCATTTTCCTCCTCCAAAGGATCTTCCCGACCCAGGGACGGAGCCCACACCCGTGTCTCCTGCAGAGCAGGTGGATTCTTCACCCGTTGAGCCATCAGAGAGGCCACAGCAGTGGCTGTATTGGGGTTCAGATCACACACAACAGACACCTGACCCGTCGACCCACTGGATTTAAGAAGTTACACACATATTAGTCTGTACTCCGCAAGGTACCAAACGGCTCTGCGGGTTTTGTTCCGTCACGCATTCAAACGCACTCACTGATCATCCTCTGACTCTTGGGTAGATGATAAACAGCCAGTGGGCTGGGCTTCTCATCCTGCTTTGACAGCAAACAGGTCCCAGAAGATGCTGGAGCCCAAGTGAGGAGCCTGACGCTTGAGTGGAGAACATCAAAATCCCCGAACACACGACTTTCACTGTAACAGATAATCGCCCTATAAAATGCATTGTAAAACTAGCTGCACGCTGTCTTAGCACCAGTTGCTTTGAATAAATAATACCTCTTTCTCTTTCCCAAGTTCCAAATGGAGAGAGAGAGAGACAGACAAGTCAGGGAGCTGGAGAGAATCTGCGAAAGCTGGATTAGAAGCAGAGGCCAGGCTTGGGGGCCACGACCAGCTTGCTAATCCACCTTCCCGCACTAGACACCCCCACCCACTGTGAGAGCCCCCCCCTGCTGCCTCGGCTAAGAGCAGCCTTGGGGCCAAGAAGGAAGCAAACACACCGCCCCTACCATCCTGGCGGAGGGGAACCTGGGAGGCGGAGCCAAGCACCCCAGGTCGTTCAGTCCTGCAGCCTCCAGGAGGCGCCTGAGAACAGAGGCCTGAAGCCAGGGGGACGGGCTCCTCTGACGGCGCCCCAGAGTGTTCCGGACACCATGTTCCAGAGAGAGTCGTGACACGTGTTTTGTTTTTGTTAATTAAAAAACATTAAAAAAATTTTTTTTCCAGGCTGCATATGGAATTTTAGTCCCCCGACCCGGGTTCAAGCCTTTGCCCCCTGCACTGGAAGCAGAGTCTTAACCACTGGACTGCCAGGGAAGTCCAGGGTCTCGTGTGGGTTATCAGCCTTGCCAAACACATCAGAGCTGCCTCATTCATCGCACGGGTGATGTTTCTGCTGCTTGGAGCGACCTCTGAAAATACGTTACAAGTCACACTTCCTGATTTCCAAAGAGGTGTCTATGTGTGTGTGCGTGCGCGCACAGGTACACCTGTCCTGGCCACAGCTATCGCCAGCTTTCAACCGTTCATCTAAAATGTATCTGTTTACTTGGAAGAACCTTCACATCCGTGGGCCTCTGAGTTCCAGTAAATTCCTTTCTCCTTTCAGGGTTCTTTTCCACAAAGAGGAGTCGGTGGTGCTGCTGCTGGCCGTGGTGGCCGGAGGGTCTTCCTTTATCACATTCTTAGGGGAGGAGCTCTCAGAGGACGAGAGAAGCGTCGAGGCTGGGCTCGGTTCCCACCCTCCCGGGACCCCACCCCAGGCCGCCAGCATCACAAGCAGGATTCAGGCGTGCTCCTGAGTCACAGCTCGGGCCATGCGGATGTCTCACGAAGAGCTGCAACCAGGAACAGCACGTCTGCCAGTGTCAGGGTCGAGGGCAGGGACTCTTTGCAGCTTTGCGGACTATGCGGTCTCTGCCCCAGCAACTCAGTTCTGCCGGGGCAGCGGGCAGTGGGAAAGCAGCCACCGACGATATGTAAACAAACGTGCCTGGCTGTGTCCCAATAAAACTTTATTTACAAAAACAGCCGGCCAGCTGGCTCTGGCCCGTGGGCTGCAGTGGGCCCATCCCGGCTCAGGCACTGGGTGACTCTTTTCCAAGCACAGTTGACGGAGACTATAACAGCCCTGGCGGCAAGGGGGTCCAGTCCCAGCTCTGCCGCTGACCAGCGACTTCGGGGCAGTCACTGGCCCTGCCTGGGGCAGCTCGGCTTCCCTCCTGCGTCGGCATCTGCAAGCGGGCACTCCAGGGCTGCGTCTGGCCCGCAGATGTGGGTTATTTGGCTCGCATAGTATCCAAAACATTTTGAATTCGTTTCCAACATTTCAGATGGGGGAGATTTCAAATGAAAATCCAGATTTCTGGCTGCTCTTGAAATATCAGAAAATCTGGCACCCGGGGCGCACATGCCCTGTGCTGGCCTTCACCCAGGGCTGCGAGCGGGGTCTGGCTCCGGGAGGGTGTGCACCCTGGAGGGAGGGTGTGCGCCCTGGAGGGAGGCAGTCCCAAGGGCTCGCCCGCCCTCCGCGGCCGTCGTGGTCTGTGATGCCCCAGGAGACCTCCGTGCCTTCGAGCTCAACAGTCTAGAGTTTGCTGATTAGCGCTACCCCTCCCCCGACCCCCGCCCCGTCTCTCCACCTTCCTAAAACTCCTCCGTCTCCAAGGTCCTCCAGCCGGCGGCCTAGACAAGCCTGAGCATCCCGCTTCGCCAGCTGCACCTCGGGCTGGAGGCCGCGGTGTGCGCTCCATCAGTGCAGCAGAGAGACTCCCCGGGATCGCCCGGTCAGCTGGGTCCCCCTCCTGGGGGTCGGCAGGGGGTGAATTTTTCTGACAACGACAGCCACCTAGCCTCCACCCATGACGCCTGCCTCAGTGTGGGCTGCCCTGAAAATCGCCAGGGCTGACTGGTGAACAACAGCAACGGCTCTCTCGCAGTTCTGGGGGCTGGAAGTCCAAGCCGAGGGTCAGGCTCCGGGGAAGGCTCCCTGCCAGGACGCCGTCTGCAGACATCAGTACGGATCAGCTATGGTATACACGTCCGCTCACTCCGGACACTCGCTCCCTCCTCCCACTCCATCCACCCCTCTAGGTTGTCACAGAGCCCCGGTTTGATCTCCCTGGTCATTCAGCAAATCCCCACTGTTTTACATAAGTTGGTGTGTCTGTCTCCACGCTGCTCTCTCCATGGTCCCACCCTCTCCTCCCTCAACAGCCAAGGCTTTGTTGGACTGGACTCTGTGTCATCCGTGTTCAGTTCAGTCGCTCAGTCGTATCTGACTCTTTGCGACCCCATGGACCGCAGCACGCCAGGCCTCCCTGTCTGTCACCAACTCCTGGAGTTTACCCAAACTCATGTCCATTGAGTTGGTGATGCCATCTAACCATCTCATCCTCTGTTGTCCCCTTCTCCTCCCACCTTTAATCTTTCCCAGCATAAGGGTCTCTTCCAGTGAGTCAGTTCTTCGTATCAGGTGGCCAAAGTATTGAAGTTTCAGCCTCAGCACCAGTTCTTCCAATGAACATTCAAGACTCATTTCCTTTAGGATGGACTGGTTGGATCTCCTTGCAGTCCAAGGGACTCTCAAGAGTCTTCTCCACAGTTCAGAAGCATCAGTTCTTTGGTGCTCTGCTTTCTTTATAGTCCAACTCTACATCCATACATGACTACTGGAAAAACCAAAGCTGTGACTAGATGGACCTTTGTTGGCAAAGTAATGTCTGCTTTTTAATATGCTGTCTAGGGTGGTCATAGCTTTTCTTCCAAGGAGCAAGTGGCTTTTAATTTCATGGCTGCAGTCACCACCTGCAGTGATTTTGAAGCCCCCCAAAATGAAGTCTCTCACTGTTTCCACTGTTGCCCCATCTGTCTGCCATGTAGCGATGGGACAGGGGCCATGATCTTAGTTTCTGGTGCTGAGCTTCACAGCAACTTTTTCCCGGTGTTAGGACTGTAGCATCTCCCTCCTCAGTTCTGATGGGCAGACCCACCTCCACCTTTGTACTTTTTGCAAATCACTGCCTGAGAATCATTAACAACAAGTCCCATCCCTTCCTTGAATCCTAGGAACACTCTAGTGGCGTGTAAGTGAGTGATTGGGTGTTCCCCAACCGTTTGATGCAATCTCAACTTTTAAAAATTAAGACTAGTTTAAAAACTTAAAACCAACAGGCTGCTCATGGGCATATTTTTCCAAATTGCAACCTGCCAGAGATCACCAGCAGTGTCTTAGCTTATTGTTCCTGGGCCTATATTTGAACTTCTTGTCAATGTGTCATTGATTAAAAGGATGAGCTGGTCTCTTTCTAAATTCAGGCCTGGCAAATTGCTCACTCAAAGCTGCACAGAGCTGCTGCAAACAGAGGCAGGACATGGGCACAGCTGCGGCACGCGTGTGTTTCCTTGGTATTTACTTGTTTTCAGTTGCACAATAGTAAGTAAACTTCTAACGTCTCATCCTGATAATATTGTACTATGGGTTTTTTTTATACCTATTCAAAGTTGAGACTGTTTCCTCTTTCGCGTCTCTATCTATGATAAAGAATGGAAGCCAAGGTCAGATCTTGTATGTACTTCAAATTGGAAACAAAATTCCAACTCCTTCTTGTTTGAATCTTCAGTTTAATCAAAGAGTGTTTGAGGAAGGAGAGGGTGGGGCGAACTGAGAGAGGAGCACAGGCGCACGCACTGCCACGTGTGGAATAGTGGCCGGCAGGAGGCTGGCGCGACAGCCTGTGGAGCCCAGCCCGGGGAGCCCAGCCCGGGGAGCCCAGTCCAGGGAGCTCAGCTCGGGGCTCTGCGATGACCTGCAGGGTGGGATGGGGGGGAGGGAGCTCAGGAAGGAGGAGATATATGTGTACATACAGCTGATTCGCTTCGTTGTACAGAAACTAACACAACATTGTAAATCAATTACACTCCAATTAAAGAAAAAGTATTCTGGTTAAAAGTGCTGATGTGTTTCAGCTTTGTTGAGTGCTTTTTCTGCATCTATTGAAAAGATTTGTGTAAGTTTTCCTTCATTCTATTAATAGAGTGAATTATATTAGTTTTCAAATGTTGAACTGCAATCCTGGATAAACCAGACCTGGTCAACCTGCATTACACCTCTTATGCGTGTCTAGATTTTATTTGTGAGTATTAGAAGAGGGTTTCTTGTATTGACCTGTATGAGAAATAACTTTATAAAAATTTTTTTAATAAAATCTCTGTCAAGTTTTGGCATTAAGGTTATGCTTGCCTCAAAAATGACCTGGGAATTTTCTTCCTCCTCTAGTCTCTCAAATAGCTTATATAATATTTGTGTCATTCTTTCCTTAAATAAATGAAAGAATTCAAGTAGAAGCAAAAGAGTATTCTGAAATTGCAAGGGGAATTGAGTGAAACAACAAGTTTCTATCAACCTCTTATCTGTGTAAACTTTTGTGTTACTGCAAAACCAAAGCAAAACTGTGGAAATCACTGACACACTGGTGACTGAGGCTGCCTTATGAATGAATTGTCGTCTAGATCACAGGTAGGCAAACTTTCCCTGTGAGGCCAGGTCATAAATCCTCTTGGTTTTGCGGGACATAAAACTTCTGCCACAATTACTCAACTCTGCCATGCAGCACAAAAGCAGCCACAGAAAATAAAAAGAAGAAGAAGCATGTTTCTGTGCTAATAAAGCTTTATTTGTGCGCCCTGACATTTGAATTTCATATATGGGGTTGGTCAAAAAGTTCGTTCAAATTTTTCCACACAATGCTACAGAAAAACCCAAACGTATTTCCAAAATAGTCCTTTCACACGTCATTTGTTCTTCCTCTGGATTTTTCCAACTGATTGAAAATGTAGAAATCAGTCTCAATTCGCGAGCCGGTCTCACACCTGTGTAACTCTCAGCGTAGTGTTGTCTTCCTCTGCTGAAACAGCTGCATGATGGAAATTCTAGGCGACAGAGAGGGTGTGATTGGAAGGGGCGGAGGTGTCTCGACTCCCAGCAAGCTCCAGTTCTTGACCTGGGTGGTGGTTACATGGGTGTCTATTTTGTCAACATTCAGTGAACTGTACGTACACTTATGTTCTTTGACCTTTCGAGTGTCCGTGTGTGATATTTTACAATGGAAGTGTTTGAAGGTAAATGACATATAAAGTGACATATACAAAGCACTATCATTCTCATTGGTATAACAAGCCCATTGTACAATGGTTGTATAATAATCATGGTATTAATTTGACTGGATAAAATAATTATACTAATTTTATTCAAATGGCACTTTTCTTTATTGGATGCATTGAAGGTTAATGCAAGACTTTATTAGAGAAAAATGGCTGCCTTGCTAAAAACATTTGACACAAGCTGCCTCCTCAGTGCTGTCTGCTGAAAGCCTGTGCAGCAATCGGGGGAAATATTCTGTCTGCTGTCCCTGTGGGACGGAGGCGCCTGTATTAGACAGCACTCAGCATGGGTTTTGATTTTTTTTTTTTTTTTTACTTGTCCTTCCATTTTGCAATTTGTTACTTAAGTGTGTTTGCCTGGTTCAGTTCTCAGTTGCCACAGGGTTGCTGCGTGACCTTGGACAACTTACTAGACCCCTCTGTGCCTTAGTGTCTTCATTTGGAAAATGTAAACAACGACAGTACCTACCTTAAACTGGAGCTGAGGGGGTTCAGTAAGAAAAGGGGATGTGCCAGCGCCGTGCCTCGTCTGCACTGTGTACTCAGGGACTTTCCACGTAAACTGTTTCTGTCGGCCCAGCGTAGCTTGTGAGACCAGGGATTGAACCCAGGCGCCGGCGGTGAAAGCCTCAAGTCCTAACCACTGCACCACCAGGGAATTCCTGCCATTGTAATTTTGGACAACTTCACCTTCAGAGCGATCCTCTGAGGTTTACAAAGCGGGAAGTCATGCCTTCCTCAGCTCATACGCGGCTTGCATGCATGCTCAGTCGTGTATGGCTGTTTGTGACCCACGGACTGCAGCCCACCCGCCTTGCCCTCTGTCTGTGGGGTTTCCCGGCGAGAATGCTGGAGTGCGTTGCCATTTCCTCCTCCAGGGCATCTTCCCCACACGGGGATGGAACTCGAGTCTGCTGCATTGGCAGGCAGGTTCTCATCGCTGCACTGCCAGGGAAGCGTACAAGGAAAGAAAAAGCGAAAGCTCACCTCCAGTTGCAAGCAAGCCTTTACGAATGGACATTGACCATTGCTGGCTTTCTAGAACTTTTCCCATGGCTGGCTTTCTCAGATTGGAAGGACACTTGTCCCAAAGGCCACCCCCGAGTCCGCACACAATGCGTGTACTCCTTGGCCTGCAGTGGGTGGGGTTCAGATCGAGGGACAAAGGTCTTGGGGGGTTGAGATGGATGTTTATGCCTCTGTCTGTCCTCGCCGCCTTTGATCTGCTATCCTGAATGGACAGGGCAGCCCACATTGTTTGTGGGAGGGACAGAGCTGGTGTTTTATCAGATTCCTACACACAGAATAGAAGGGTGGGGAGATGACAGGGCGGGTCTGGAATTCAGATGGGCTGGGTTGCTGGCCTTGTGGGAATGTGTCAAGTTGGAGCTTTGCTGGTAGGGGCTGGAAATGGGGTCCGGGGGGTGGGCAGGGGTCTTGTGGACCCTCCTGGGGACCGGAGGCTCAGCTGTGCAATTCAGCGCGCCCGTAGCCTGGGCTCGGCCACGCAGGGCTCCTGGCTGGGCCGTCGGGTCTCTACTGGGGGCCAGAGGGCCTGAGGAGAGATGAAAATGGCCCGCTCCCATCAACAAAGCCCGGGACACCCTCCGCCCCCCAGCTGCTTCCACAAAGAGCTGGAGGAGCTCGGCGGGCAACTGCTGGTGGATTCCGCCCCGAGCGCGGCCCTGGCATATGGCATCACCCCAGCTGGGCGCTGACCCTCCCGCCCCGGCGCCTGGACCCCCGCGGCCTGTCATGGCAACAGCTGGGGGGCGGGGGCGTGAGGATCCAGCCTGGCCTGACGGGCGAGATGGATGGTCATGGGCGACGTGCCAGGGGC
>SJXQ01004611.1:249964-263384 GCA_006408695.1 Aepyceros melampus | reverse complement strand
GGTCGGCGGAGAGGCTGGGGTCAAGGCCTGGGGAAAAGCAGAAATCTCACTGGAGGGGCTGGGAGCCAGTGAACTGGGGTACTGGGGATGGGGTGCGGTTCAAACTGCGCATGCCCCCAGCAGATGCTTCCCAACTACCCCACCCCACCCCCACCGCGGAGCAGGCCAGCCAGAAGCTGGCCAGGGAAAGGGAATTTTGCTGAAAATGTCTTAAAGGGAGGACTGATCAAAGTGACCCCTTTGGGCCCCGGAGGAGCTAGGCCCAGAGGCTGGGTGGTGGATTCCTCCCCTCCCTGACCCCTCCTCCTTTGCTGAGAAGGAGGGACATAGACATTGTCAGGTGGCTTGCAGAGTCTGGGAGTGGTCCTCTCTCAGCTGGGAGAAGAAGGGTGTGGACCTTGATGCAGGCCCTGTGCAGGCAGTGCCCCCGGAGTCAGTGGCCCCCAGCACCAGCCTGGGTTTGCCCAGGAAGCACCTGCCTTCTGCTGTCAGAACCTCTCCAGCTCATATATTCAGTGCCAGCAGAGAGAAGACTGGGTTCCTTTTCTCGGTCACTTTTCAACTCAGAAATACCAAGAGCCATTTTCGGTACCTATATCAGAAAACTGAAGGCTGCGCTTCTTAATAACAAGTAGGTGGACCATTCCCTGGAGTCGCTCCCAAGTTCACACTCCGGTGAAAAGCCGCGAGCTGATCTGTCCTAAGCTGTAGGACTTGGTTGAGCTGACACTCTTGGAGGCATTAGGTACTTCCACAGGCAGGTAAACTCACCTTTGCTTAGTTGCAACCCTGGGTGTAGTGGCTGGGCGCCTTTCCAGACGCTGATCTGTTTTGGATTCTTGTTTTTATACATACGTATTTGAAATCAAGGCCTGCATGAAAGTAGGTCAACTTCTGATAAGCAGATCACCTCCAAATTAGAAGCCTCTGAAATTAGGACATCAAATCAGCCCTGCAACTAACAAGGGGTCCAGTTGGAAAGAAGGTAGGGAGAGTCAGCAGGAGGCATGGGACGCTGTCGGATCTCCTGGATGGGCGCCTTAAATGGAAATTATCAAATGGGTCTTTAAAACATGCACCCTTTGGTTTGATCAGCCTACCGTAGATAACCTTTATTAAACCTGATCTGAAATTACAGCCACGGCCAGTGCTTCTTGATGCTGTGGCTGTTTCATTTCCTGTTTATACTATGATACACGTTGCACTCGGAGATAAAGCACTTCTAAAGGATATTAAGACATGAAAGTCCCTTGGCTATTTGCTGGCACTGTTTTGATGTTTTCTTGCTCCCTAGAAATTAGCATATCCTTTTCAAAGTCTTCCTCTGATGAGAGTAATCCTTTGCCACGATGTATTTGCTGAAAGTCGTCAGTGACAGTATATTATGTAAAGAAATGACATACAAAAGGCATGATGCCAGATCACTGATAACAAGGCAACCTGGGTAATGGTGGCTCATGGCTTTTCTGAAACATATTCTGACACCCTAAATACAATGGGCTTCTACTAATGAGGATTTGATTCTTCTGAGATTTTCAAGAAACTTGCACAGAACAACTTTTTTAAGAAAACACTAGTAGGGCAAAGTTGAACCTTTGTACTCGTCGTACCAAGCCGTGTTCTATCAAGACATGCCATGGCCTTGGATGGAAAAAATGACTGTAGACTTTCCGTGTTCCATTTTCAGAGCTGAGAGTTAATGAGTATAGATGGATGTTAATGAGATGGATGGAGATAATCTGGAAAAAGAAGTTTGGCCACATACCTAGAATTTTCTTTTAATTAAACAAGGGAAGAGAGAATGAGAGGAAGACAATTAGGAAGAAAGGAAGAGATGCAAGAAAGAAACAGGAAGACGAAGGAAGGTGAGAAAGAAAGATTCTTTCCAAGAGAGGCAGGAAGGAAAGAAGCAGAGGGAGAAGGAAGAGAGGAAAGAAGGAAGCAAGAAGGAAGGAAGGGTTCTTAAAAGGAGAAACCATGGGAAAGTAAAAAGCAAAGATCTGGGAAAGAGGAAAGGAAGGGTAGGTGAAGGGAAGAGAAGAAAGAAAGACAAACGTGAAATAGAAAGGAGGGAAGGAAACACTGAAGACAAGGAAGGGAGGAAAGAGAAGCTAGAAGGTTGGGATAAAGCCAGAAGAGCAGAAAAGGGGCGAGAGGAGGAGGAAAGAGAGCTCTGTTTCCAGACACCGGAGTGCTGTTCCGGGCAACGAATCTGGCCAACTTCACTTCAATTCAGAGAATGTTTAGGAAAAGCATTTTAAATTAACCTTATCTGAATCAATTCTTAATCTAAAGTTAGTTATTCTAGGAGTTTAAACTGAAGGTCACTGAGCTACAGGCTCCGGGGTCATAGCCGCCTTAGGCAGAGCCGAGTCCAGACTTTTGCCAACAAGGGCAGTCTTGAATTTTATTCTTTCCATTAGGATTCCAAACCGAGGGACACTTGTTCTTTCACAAATACTATGTATGGTTCAGTCACTAAGCTGTGTGCGACTCTTGCGACCTCATGGACTGCGGCCTGCAAGGCCCCTTGTCCATGCGCCCCACCAGGCGAGAGCACGAAACGTGTTAGAGAGCGGGGCAGCAGGTCGTCCTCTGGCCGCAGTCATCTTTCTCAGATGGTTCTTCTCACTCTGAAGTGGCTGTCAGTTCATTTCCAGCAAATATGGAAGGTCCTCACAGCAGGCACGTCTCCTTAGGAATCTTCACACTTTCAAAGAGGCAGAGTCTCAAGAGCTCAGCGTGCCTTGGTCTGCTCCTCCGTGCGCTGCACATGTGCTGGATTTGCCATTTAAGAATCAAAAATCTTTTCTTAATTACAGGCATACCGTTCTGAACAGTGGTTTAGAATATTTCTTTCTTGGACGTTTGAGTCCAATGTGGTTGTTAGAAGACCTGGGCAGTGGCGGAGGCCAAGTGAAGGGGTGGCGATCGGCTCTGGGTACCACACCTCCAGATGCAGTCAGTTTCTGGACACCCAGGGACTTTATGGGCACAAACTCAGCTTTAAAAATGTAAGCCTAGGAAAAAATCAAAGAAAGATGGGGGTCAGGAAAGTGGATGTCTTCTCCTGCCCCCATTTTGCTGCTTCCCAGGAGACTTGGGTTTGATCCCTTGGTTAGGAAGATCCCCTGGAGAAGGGCATGGCAACCCACCCCAGTATTCTTGCCTGGAGAATCCCATGGATGGAGGAGCCTGGCGGCTGCAGTCCACAGGGTCACAAAGAATCAGACACAACTTGGCAACTAAATAACAAGGAAGATGGGGATCCTCTCGTGCCCACCTCCGCCACCAACGTCATCGTTAAGCTCCTCTGATACTTGTTCTAGAGGAAGAAGCCAGTTATGGGTGGTCTCAAGTAACTCAGCGACAAAAGGTCTGAGTCAGCCTACTCTTCTTTCAAAGACAGAGCCAGAAACGCGCTCCGTAAGGAAGAGTCTTTGTCCTGCATAGATATTTCCAGAAGTGAGAAGCTGGGAATCTGGGTGGAGCCAACGAATTGAAGGATTTGTTTACTCCTAGGGTCCAGGAGATCCTTGCTTTAGACCAGTCGCTCAGTCGTGTCTGGCTCTTTGTGACCCCGCGGGCCATAGCCTGCTGGCTCCTCCCTCCACGGGACTCTCCAGGCAAGAATACTGGAGCGGACCACCATTCCCTTCTCTAGCGGATCTTCCTGACCCAGGGAGCGAATCTGGGTGTCTTGCATTGCAGGCTGACTCTTTACCGACTGAACCACCAGGGTTTAACACGGAGGACGGAGTCTACACCGTTCTAGTTGCTGACCTGACACCTCCAGGGCAAGAGACTCATATTCCACTCCTGCCCACCAGCTCCAAGTCTCCCCACATGCCCACTCTCCAGCTTGGAAAGACTTGTTTACCCCGCAGGGTTTTTAAATTAAGAATTCAAACTTCTCCACCCACATCTGTCCAGCAGCAACAATCCTTATCTCAAGAGGAGACTGATGACCAAGCTTGGCCCCGTAACTAAAGTAGGCGACGGTGGTGCTTCTCAACCTTTCTGTGATTAGTTCTGTTTTCCTGTTTGGTTTTGATTTTCAGTGCGTGGTCCTGCTGCACAAGCCTAGCAGGCAGCTGTCGCCACCATGACTCACTGTGAGAGTCGAGCAGTTCCAGAAATGTCTGCACACGGTTTAGCAAGACAGCCCACTGACCTTCTGTTCGGCTGTCTTGGCAACGTTAAATTGCTATAAAGTTTCTCATGCTCACTCTCAGTGTCTGTACTTACCTCATCAGGAGAGTTAATAACAGTTCATGAATCGACATCAGATTGGGGGCCACACTTTAGGGGCTCTGGTCTGGGGCGGGCGTTCCAGACCTTTTAATTATTACTTTATGGGTCACCAATTATTTGGTTACTTATAATAAAATGGATGTCTAATGGGCTTCCCAGGTGGCACAGTAGGTAAAGAGCCCGCAGGCCAGTGCAGGAGACACAAGAGAGTCGAGTTCAATCCTGGGTCAGGAAGGTCCCCTGGAGGAGGAAATAGCAGCCCACTCCGGTATTCTTGCCTGGAGAATCCCATGGACAGAGAAGCCTGGTGGGCTGCGTCCACGGGGTCGCACCTGTGCACACAGGCTCATGCACGCACACACACACACACACACACACACACACTGTTGTTGATGGTGGAGGCAGCTGTAATGGTAGGGAATGCAAACAGTTTCTCATCTTATTGATGAATTTGCATGGATTCCAAGCTAGTCATGAAGTGTTAATATAACTACTGATGTATCATTGAGAGTTGTGGCAATTGTGAATTACTATAATGCTTGTGGGTTGTGATTTTGATCGGTATTGTTGCTTTTTTTTTCTTTTTGCCTGTGAATAATATTTGTAATTAGAAAGAGGAGAAGGAATGAAAAAAAAGCATGAGCAAAAATGATGCTATTTATATTAATGTCACATTTAAGCCAAAATGCTAAGTTTATCTTTGCTCATCCTTCAATAATAATTCTCACCTGACTGAAATTATCTGTGGAGTAGTGATATGGGGGAGAAAAATCAAAACTCTTTTTAGAAAATATTTTATAGTCTGCAAAATTATGTTAGCTTATTTTGTTAATTTTCCCTTTTAATGTGCCCAATTTTGGTATCTTTACCTTGACACTTTCTTTATTACAGACTTATAGGATGTTTCTGTGAAGGCCATGCCAGGCCCTTGCATGCTTTCTGCTTCCTCCCCCAGCATTATCCCATGAGAGTGCACGTGGGGCTGAGAACCAGGCATCCCGCGTGGCAGTGTGCCTTAAGCTGTGTCACGCCGTGTTTGGGGTCAGGACGCAGCACTGGGCTTGTAGGGCCATCCTTTTCCCAGCTGTCTGGGGCCAACAGAAGAGTGGACACAACTTCAGAGCTCCGGTTCCTCCTGGACTGTGTCAGCCTGGCGGAGAGACGGGGGCCGCTGAATGGTCCTGCTGCTGTTCAGAAAGGGAGCTTCCACGGGGACACAGGACAAAGGAGGAAGCTGGCTGGGCCCAGCAGCCACGTTCCATGGAGCTTTTTGTGAGCCACATCCTGGAGACTTAACTGCAGTGAATTCTGCTCTGAATATCACTGGTACCATAGGAGGCCTGAGGGGAAAGGTCCCAGCTGGACATTCCACTTTGAGGAAGTCAGTCCCTCCTCCACACACCTGTTCTGTCTCCCACAGACACAGCATCTTTGGGGGATGTTGGAAGAATATTAATGAGCTTAGGATCCATAAAGGACTCAGGGATGCTAGGAGGTGTGTACGGAGTGCAGTTAGAGACCTCATAGGCTTATCGAGCGGATGTGCTAATTAATGGACCAGGAGGCTTTGAAAATGGAAAACGTGATATTAGAATAATTGGCAAGTTCCTTCAGCCTCCTGCTCCAGCTTCCTCGTCTGCAGAGTGGGGATAATAACACGCATCTCACTGGGTGTTGAGGAGACCCACATTAATTCTGACCTGCCCGGTGCTTTCATATTCAGGAACGACATTTACAATGGGGTGCAACTTAAAATCAGGATGAACCTGTGGTCCAGACTTTTCACCGATGTTGCCCTCCACTGTGTAGACTAAAGCTTGGGTGATCTCTTTGCTTTAACAGTGATGAAGGAGAAAGAGGAATGCTTTCCTGAAAACGTTTTGAGTTTACACAAATTTACTACAATTGCCCGAGAATGCAAGTGTTACTTTTAGCCTCTGGGAAGAGGAAAACCAGATGATGCGGACCAGAGTCACAGAGTGCAAGCGAAAGCGCCCATCACTCAGTCGTGTCAACTCTGGGCGACCCCACCGGCTGTAGCCCGCTCGTCTCCTCTGTTCACAGGATTCTCCAGGCAAGAATACCAGAGTGGGTAGCCATTCCCTTCTCCAAGGGATTTTCCCGACCCAGGGGTCAAACCCAGGCCTCCCGCGCTGCAGGAGGTTCTCTACTGTCTGAGCCACCAGGGAAGGCCTGAGGACATCGCACTAGCCCCCTGGGGAGAATGTCCACCCAAGTGTCGGCACCTCAGTGAGGGAGAAGACTGATTTCACTTTCCTCCAGGAAGTGTGAAAGTTGAGTATCCACATCAGACACAGTGGTCCCTCACTCCACAAACTCCTCCAAGACTTGGACACTGCGATTTCACTGCTCTGCTGTCCCCTGGGGGAACGCGGAGACCCTCTCAGGAGGTCTCTGAGACAAGAACTGTTGTCATGTGGTACCCTTTTACTCTCATTCTCTCAAGGGCGGGGTTGCTGGAGGCATATGATATGTGATGATACTATTGCTCTAAAGACGAATGGAATATGTGCTTGCGTACAGTTGCGTTTTTATCTTTTCTGTTTTAATTTAAAATACTGCAAATGCCAAGGAGTATAACTTACCTAGGTGAAAGCTTTTTAGAGTGTTTAAAAGCCTAAAAGGGGGTTCTGAGGCCAAAATGTTTAGGACCACTGCCCTATGGTGTGGCCCTTGTCCTCATGGACCAAATGTGTTCCTACGGTTCTGGCCATCATATCTGCATTCCAGCCACAAAGAAGCAGAAAACTCCCTTCCTTCAAGAATGTTCCCAGCATCAGTACAAATCACTCCCTGTAGCTCATCAACTATACCTTGGCCAAAGGCAAGGGAAGATATAGTCTTTAGGCCACAAGCCCAGTTTAAAAGGTGGAGAGACGGTTTCATGCTTAAGGGGAAAAAAAGGCTATTAGTAGCCTCCGCTACAGGTAAAATGCACAGAAACAGTATTCCTGCTCTTGAGACGTGGACACACCATCTGCAGAGCATAGATGGCCTTCCTCCCTCCCCTGACGATGGTCCTGGAGATGCTCATGTATCTCAGAGCCCTACCCGCACCCCCCACATCTGGCTGCCCAGGTTGCTGTAATTTTCACTGACCCCTAAAACTTGGCTTAACCTGTGAGATGCCCTTCAAAGTTGAGCTTGAGGGACCTCTGTGACTTAGGACATCTGAGTTTCTCAAGCTCAGTAAGGGCACAAAAGGAACTGTTATTTTCCCAAAGGGGATCACAGCGGAGCTTAGGGAGAAAGACCCAGGAGTGAACACCCTTTTATGTGATCAAAAACCTAGAAGGAAAAAGCAGTGAGCTAAGTAGAGCCTGAACTGGCTAACTGGGGAGGACAGGGCTAAGGAGACAAAGAGGGAGGGCCGCCGTGGCCCAGATGGACCAGATTATTCTGTTTAGACCAGGTCTCTAACCTTCATCGACCGCCGCCTTGCACACTGTTGCTGTTCATCACAGGCAGGCGGTATGGAGAAGCACGGGCTGTTGAGGTCAGCCTGTCCTCATGTGGGAACCAGCTCTGAGTCTGGCCCTGTGCACGGCGGGCCCGCAGCGCGATCTTCACCCTGACTGTTCCAACAAACTGGAACGTCTATTCCAGAAGTCACACGGGGCCACCAGGCTGCTTGATTCCGGTGACCCAAAGCTTTGTGTGTAGAATTCTCTTTCTCCTAATGGATCCATTCAAAGCCTGCAGTCCTTTGGCCTGGAAGAAGAACCCAGTTTTCCCAATTTTTTTTTTTTGCTTTTGCTAATATTGTTCTTTGAGGTTCTCATGAGAAGTGGCTGAAATGGACACGGCTCTTCGTGTGCTTAGTGTCCCTGCCGGCACATTAAGGGCACTTAAAGGCACGCGTGGATTTGTTTGTTGCTGTTCAGTTGTGTCTGACTCTCTGGAACCCCATGGACTGCAGCAGTCTGGGCTCCTCTGTTCTCCACTCTCTCCTGGAGTTTGCTCAAACTGATGTCCATTGTGTCGGTGATGTCATCCAAACATCTCATGCTCTGCAGCCTCCTTGATGAGAATGTCTATTTTGCAATTCCACCGTTTTCCTCTTCTTTCTTTTTACCAAAAATGAGTCACCTTCTTTGTACCTCTGGGCCCACTTCTACTGAGAGACAGTCTTCCAAGAACGATCCCAGGGGGGTCCCAGAGCAGGGCAGGCTTTGCGGCTTTCTTTCTGTCAGCCCATCCCAGCGTTGATGGGTCCTCTGGGGTGGTTTTGAGTCAGTTTGTTCTTGTTGTTTTGCTTTGTGAGACTGAAGCCTTAGCCTCCCTGCAATTTGAGTGTGGGCTGCGTTGGGCTTGACGTTATAGAAGCAAAAGCCTAAATGCTTTCAGAAAAGTCCAAGCTCAAAGTCAGACTCGCCGAGCAGTGTGTGCAGGCTTCAAGAAGCCAAAAGGAAGACAAAAGCAAGGGGTTTCCTTCCGGCTGCCGAAGGAATGGCAATTACAGCAAGTGTCCCCACCCTGCCCCCACCCCAATCACATCCAAACAGCTCAGGCGTCTTGCTCAGGTAGCAAGATTTCCCACCACTAACCCACCCCCGACTGGAGTCTTCGAACCTCTTTCAGAAGTCTTCTTTCAACCCGGACCATTCAATCCTGCTTTTATTCCCCGGCTTTTATCCGTGTAACCATGGCAGTGCTCTCCGGAGAAGAGAGGAAAATCAATGGCTGACCTGCCTGCAAGCCACACTCAGTTAACCTGGCTTGAAAGGGAAGATCCCCCTGCATTCAGGCTCCCCTCAGCCACCGCTGACACTCCACTTCTCTCTGGAAGGAAAGACGCCAGGACTTTGCAGCACAGAGGGGAAAGCCCTGGGACCCACCTGATCAAAAAGCGTTCCCAAGGGGCTTGGGTGCTTCGGGACACATACTCTCAGGACGACATAGGAAACGAGGTCAGGTCGATTTTCTGGGTGGCTGCAGCCTCAGGCTTGAGTGGCCAGCGAGCCGCAAGGTTACTGGCTGGGCCTGACTCTGGAATCCAGGGCCGGTGTTCTCTCTAGAGCAAAAGACTCCTCTTAGAGATGGTAGTAGTGGGTAGCTTAGTCACTCAGTCGTGTCCAGCTCTTTGCGACCCCATGGACTGTAGCCCACCAGCCTCCTCTGTCCATGGGATTTCCCAGGCAGGAATTCTGGAGTGGGTTGCCATTTCCTCCTCCAGGGGATCTTCCCGACCCAGGGATTGAACCTGGGTCATCTGCACTGGAGGTGGATTCTTTCCCGCCTGAGCCACCAGGGAAGCCCGTGAAGGGTCTGTGTGCTGCCTTCAGAAGGCCTGAGTTCAGCATCCAGCTCTGTCAGTCTCTAAACGTGGAACTTCGGCCCAGGAATCTAGCTTCATGAAGACTCAGCCTCCTCATCCGGGAAAGGGGCTGATAACAATTCTGATGTCACAGGTTTGCCTGGAGGACTCACAAAGCCTGGCCTGGCTCTGTCCACAGGCCTGGAGGCCCGGGTGGGGGAGGCGAGGGAGATTTGGTTTGGGGGTGCAGTGGGGGTGCCTCTCCCCAGCCCCTGCACTGAGGTGTCTGATGGAAGGCCACAATTCTTTCCATCACCTCTTCCTTCTTACATTCAGCACAGGGAGCGCAGCCCGGTGCTCTGGGATGACCTGGAGGAGTGGGAGGAGGGGTGCGGGTGGGAGGAAGGCCCTAAACGGAAGGAGATATATGTATAAATACACACATGGCTGATTGACATTGTTGTTTGGCAGAAACCGTCACAACATGGTAAAGGAATTATACCCCAATTTAACAAAGAAATAAAAATACCTTTGATGACCAAAAAAAAAAAAAAAGCTTGCCTAAGAGGAGTCCTCGCAAGCCCTCTCTAAGAGCTCTTGTCAAGCTGGCACAGAGTTCGAAACCCCGCCCTGAGCTACAAGGCTGCGTGCTCACAGACCATCCTCCGCAGTCCCCCTCCCGCCCCGGCCCTCCGCTGACCCCGCAGCCGAAGCCCTCTCTCCCCAAGCTCCAGTTCCACGTCCGCAGCCTCCATGAAGTCACAACATTGTTCTGGGATGACGGTACTCTCCTCCATGAGAAACTCCTGAATGCCCCTGCTTCAGGGAGCCCGCCTGGGTTGATCCCTGCTTTTCTGCATCTACAGTTGGAATTCCCTTCGCCGTCTGTCTGCTTCACACCAGCTTGGTTCTTTTTATGTTTTCCCTCTAGAGTTGCTGCCTGTGTGTCTCAGATCGTGAACTCCTGGAGGGCAGAGCCTCAGCTCTGTAATTTTCTGGGTTCACCTTTGATGGTGGGGATAAGATGCTGTGGCCTCAAGGGGTGCGTGGCTTTTGATGAGTGAAAATGAGGAGCAGGGGTTTCCAGCCCACGTTTACTTCCGGTCAGGGGACCCGTCCTAACCCACCGTCACGGCTGCTGTTTCTCCATCACGATCTCAGCTCTTCCAAATCGCGCACCTCGAAGCCCAGCTCCTGCAGCCACCTGGCCCTCAGCTGCTGACGCGCACCCCTTGCAGGAGTCGGCATCTGTCCCGGGTCCATTTTAACCACCAGTCACCCTCGGCTGCACCGGCCAGACTGCACACAGGAGCGCCCTCGCCCCGCCTCTCGGACTCCGAAGTCTCCGTCCACCCGCCTGAGCCCAGAGGTGGGCTGTCTGGCTCGGGAAGCGGGGCGTGACGATGCTATCAGAGCGGACCTTGCGGCAGACGCCATCTGCCGTGACCCCGCCCCTTCGCCGAGGACCGAGCCGATTCTGCGGGGCCCCTGGCTTTGGTCTCAGCGTGGGAGGAGCCTCCCTCTGCCCTTTGATCTGGGGCTTCGCTACATCACACGCTTTGGCTGATAAAACGTTAGAGAACACGACACAAGCAGAGGCTGAAAATGCACTCGTGCGGCCGGCATTGCCCTCCGAGCCTCTGCTCTCAACGTGAGAAGAGTGACCTCTGGCTGACCCGGCCCCAGAATGGACACACACTGAGCGGCTCTGAGCCCAGCGCACGGTGAGAAGCGGAGCCTCAGCTTGAAGGAGCGCATTCCCGGCCCGATTCACCCCAGGCCGCTCACACCCCAGATGCCCAAGATGGCTGAACACGAATAAACAGCTCTTGGACTTCCCTTGTGTCCAGGGGTCGGGAATCTGCCTGCCAATTAAAGACACAGGTTTGATCCCTGGTGCAGGAAAAATCCACGTGCAGAGGGGTGACTAAGCCCAGGCGCCACAGCTGCTGAGCCTGCGCCCTACACCCCAGGGTCACTACCACGGAGCCTGCCCTCGAGAGCCCAGGCTTTGCAACAAGGGAAGCCCCTGCAATGAGATACCCACACACCACGGCTAGAGTAGCTTCCATCCACTTACCACAACCAGAGACAGCCCACATGCAGCAACAAAGACCCAGGACCGCCAAAAAATAAATAAACAATTAAGAAAAACAACAAACTCTTCTTGCTCTAAGCCACCGAGTTTTGGGTGTCTGGTCATGCATCCCTGTCGTGGCGGCAGCTGGCTGAGACGGATGGCAGATAGCTCACCCTGGTACATCAGCTGCTCAGTTGGTAGCGATTCAGGAGGTGCTCCACTGGGTGAAGAAGGGAGACCACTGGGGGTTCAGTGTGAAAGAATTCCAGGGTCGAGTAGTGATGTCTGCCACAGGAAGGGCCGTGGCACAAAGACCACATAGCTGCTGTGGATCTAAAGGCCTCCCGAAGACAGGGCAGAGCACGGAGTGTGGCCTGTTGAAAAGTGCAAACGCACACAGGGTAGGGACAGGCAGGCAGCACGCATGCTGGCATTTGCATGTCCAACTCTCAGGCTGTCCTGGGTGCAGGACGCCAGTAACACGTTCCGCTTCTTAGGAGAATGTACCTCTTCTCTATAGGTGCTGCCTCTGAGCTACCAACCTGGTATCTCCTCCTCTAGGTAGACGGACCCCAGCCTGGGGCCCATGACGTAACACACACGCCATCTGGGGACTGGGTTTCACCCTCCACTCTCGCTCTTGGGTGAGCACTTTTGTGCGGTGCACAAACTATACCACTGTACACGGCCGGCTGACGGGCACAAACGGGATGGAGATCAAAGAAAAAAGAGGAAATGAGATGAAAAGAGACAAAAGTCTACTCTTCTCTAATGTCAGCCCTGCCTATTCAGGCCCAAAGTGCTTATATATTCTGAGTAGTTGGAAGACTGGCTTAATTGAAGTGGATTAGCCTACTAGCAGGCAGACGTGTTGTATTCCAGAACACGAAACTTCCAGCCCACTCAATTTCCAGTCTGGAAATGCTGGAAACTGCTAAACTGAGAACCAACTCCTTTAAATCTTTTGCTCACGCCTGCTTGCCAGGTACCTGGGAAAAGCAAACTGGTCATGTAAAAGGATCCTCTTCTGCAAGGTAACAGAAAACTCAAGTACAGACTGACCCTGGGAATTAGATCGCTGGAGTTTGAAGAGCCAAATAAAAAGGAGTCGCATCTGGTTCCATTTTTCTTGTGAAATTATCTCACACTGACCAAGTAGGTCCTTTCCTGAGTATATAAATACAGAAGACACACACATGGTTGTTATCAAACAGTATTGTGCAAAATTAAATGGGCTACTTTATGGTGAAATGGAGAAGAATGGCAGGCATTTCAAACACATGAGTTTCTCTTCGTTGGGTCTGGAAGTGATCACTCATGAAGACAGCTACTTTATCTGCTCCATTGCAGAGCATTCTAGAAGGGACTTCAGGTATTGGGTTAAAATCAGCGATGTGGTCAAGCCCGAAACAGATCAGGGGCGCGTGGACCCCTGACTGCCTAGTCCCTGGGGGAAGGGCGCCCGCGTGAGTGACAGGGGCCACCCCGACCCTGTGTCCCAAGCTGCTCCTTTGGGCGAGGGCCCTAATGTGCTGACCATATGTGAACTCGAGGCCAAAGGGAACGGACTGCCTGGGGATTTTCAATTATCTTTTGGTCTCAGAGACTTGCTGCATTGTTGCTACCTGGCTCCCATCCCCAGATGGTTCCAGGGATCGCACAGTAGATGAGAAGCAGAAATCAAGGAAAGATTCCCAGCCCTGGCTCTGGCTGGGCTGGAAATTGCTCCGCTGGGATCCAGAGGAGGGAATGCACGAGGTGGGTGGGGCTGAGGTCCCAGCCGGGCATTCTGTTGAGATGATCATAGT
>SJXQ01004611.1:225010-249614 GCA_006408695.1 Aepyceros melampus | reverse complement strand
GCCATAAAAGGTTACGAGGCTGGGAGAAAGCAAGAGCCCACAAAGCCTCTTTCCCTACTACTCCGCCATGGAATTTCCAGATGTTCTCATTTTTATAGGCTGACTTGGAGGGTCAGAAGCTCGCAGTAAATGGGGATCCATGAATGGCGTGTCGGTGGGTCAGAAAGGAAGCACGTTGTGAACTGTCCAGGGAGGAGAGCTGGGTCCTTGTCCAGAATTCCATTCTCTTTCACTCTCCTGTTTCCAAGCTTACTGCCCTGGTGAGATCCAACCCAGTTCTCCACATCATCCAAAACAGCCCCAGGGTCTGACCCTGGGACTCTGGGAGCCCTGGGTGAATGAAGACACAGGAGAAAGTGTCACCAGCCTCTCAGAGTATGTGCAATCAGGATTGGAATTCAGCTCTTGGAATTTTTGCATATACTTTTCTGGAACATTCAAGAGGACTGTGTGTAACAGGGAAAAGCATTGGAGAGGTGGGTCTTTTCTTCCATCCCAAAGGATGAAGATGGCATCTAGGGTCCTCCTTTGACACAGAAGGCAAAACACAGTAGTGGGTCAGATAAGACCTGGGGAAACCAGAAGGTGGCCCACAGCCTTAACTAGAAGGCGAGAGACAGGAAAAACCCCATTTGTTAGAGTTTAGACTGTTCTGAAAGGGTCTGGTGGGGCATTTAAAAGAAGGAATCTACCTCATGGGATGGAGTTTTCCATTTCCAATGGTTGAGTGGTGATGTGATAGGGGAAACCGAATAGATTTCTTTTTAATTTAATTTTATTTATTTATTTTTCCCGTGCTGGGTCTTCATTGCTGCATGCCAGCTTTCTCTAGTTGCGGTGAGGGGGGCTAACTCTCTAGTTGTGATGGGGAGCTGCTTGTTGCAGTGGCTTTTCTTGTTGCAGAGCATGGGCTTTAGCTGCGCGGCCTTCAGTACTCGCAGCTCTGGGGCTCTAGAACGTGGACTCAGCAGTGGTGGCACATGGGGTTTCTTGCTCTGCAGCACGTGGAATCTTCCCAGACCAAGCATCGAACCCGTGTCCTTGCATTGGCAGAAGGATTCTCAACCACTGAACCACCAGGGAAGTCCCACCATAGATTTATTTAGGGAAAGAAATGTGAACTCTCTTTAAACAAATTTAATAGAGCTGAGGAGTCCTCTTCCAGCAAGCTGGCTGGGGCGCCTGGAAAGTCAGGAGCTGAGAACCTGGGGAGGGTCGTGCAGTCAGCGGAGCCCAGGGCTTCTGGTCCCCAGGGGTCCACAGACAAGCGCCACTCAGCCTGGAAGTCTCACCCTTCATCTATCACTTAGCAAGTTTCCTTTCTAACGAGCCAAGAGCATGGACTGTCTCTACCTGTACTTATCAAGTACACTCGACTTCCACTTTCTATTATAGGGACAACCCCGAGATTCCTTGCATTTGCCTTTCATTTTCTTTGAAAGAAGAAGTGGAGATGATAACCTTCTGGGTGTGAATTAACGAGCTGTTTGTCAAAAGCTCGAAGCCTCAGCCCCAAATACCTATGCAGTGCTGTGGTGACGCCATAGACAAAAGGCAAAGAACAGGCAGAGAAGGATGCGAGAACGCAGGTGGGGTCTGCAGAGAGGCTGCGCTGCAGGGCGGGAGCGGGCCACCTGCCTCGCTGCCCTTCGCTGGCCCAGGTATCGGGCAGGCTGATGCCCTCGGACCCTCGGCAGTGGCTGCTGCCCTGGCCCTCCCTTCCCCAGGGCCTCTCTCCAGGACCTGGGTCAGCGCGGGGTCCCCGCCTGCCCCAGTCTGACAAGCTTCCCACCTGCTCTCAGGACTTGAGGCTACCCCAAGGCTGAGAGGAAATAAAGGCTGGAAGCCTTCAGCAGGAAAAGGGCCAGGTGTTCCCATCTCGCCTCTTCAGCCTCTCCTTGGCGTGAATTGAAGACGCTCTCCTTGAAGCCGCGGGTGTCTAGGAAGAACTTTGATTTTTCTAAACATTTACAATTCTCTTTTATGCAGTCAGGAAATGGGCGAGGAGATCGAAAATGTAAATCTGTAAGCAAACGTGTGAGTCAGAGAGATGCCAGGCCCCCCAGAGGAGCAGGTTACCCTAAAAGGCAGCCAGGGAGGGAAGCAGAAGCCCGCACTGTCCACAGAGCCGGCCCCGCCCACCGGAAGGGGCGGGGCCTGTCCTGAGAGCCAATGGGAGGCGGGGTCTTGCTGCGGCAAAGGAGAGGACTTCCGGAAAGTGCTGCCAGGGTGCTTTGGTCCAGATCTCACAGGCCCTCAGGAGTTAGACTGGTAGGGGGAGAGGTATCTGCCTCTTCCCTCTCTCCTGTCTTGAAATCGGTGTCCTTGATCGAATGGGCTTTCCTCTGGGGACATCGTTATAATGAACTGAACCTTCCCTGGAATCTCTCAGGAAGACAGGCTCAGGGAAAACTGTGCTGATCAACTTGGTTTTGTCTCTCTTTCTTCCTCCTTTAATCCTGTCTTCATCCCTTTTAATGAAATACCTCATGCAAACAATAATCAAACAGAAAATATAATGAACATCAATGAAACATAAAACGCTAGTGATAAATTTAACAAGAGTCATGCAGAACTTAGAGGAATAAAGTGTTTACCTTCTACTGAGAAACCTAAGGAGGATGAGTAAACGGAGAGACATCCTTCGCTCTTGGATATGTGGGTGCGACCTTGTGCCCAGTGGCTCGGTCGTGTCTGACTGTTTGCGACCTCATGGACTGTAGCCCGCCAGGCTCCTCTTTCTGTGGGGATTCTCCAGGCAAGAATACTGAAGTTGGTTGCCATGTCCTCCTCCAGGGGATCGTCCCAACTCAGGAATTGAACCGGGGTCTCCTGCATGACAGGCGGATTCTTTACCAGCTGAGCTACAAGGGAAGCTACAGACAATATTGTTAAGAGGTCCTTTATCCCTAGATTGTTCTGAAAACTTAGCACTAAATAAAATCTCAATTATGAATGGAGAGAGTAGCGTGGAAGCATATACACTAACCTATGTAAACTAGATAGCCAGTGGGAATTTGCTGTATGACTCAGGGAACTCAAACCAGGGCTCTGTGACAACCTAGAGTGGTGGGATGGGGTGGGGGGAGGCTGAAGAGTGAAGGAACATATGTAAACTATGGCTGATCCATGTTGATGTATGGCAGAAACCAGCACAATACTGTAATTATCCTTAAGTTTAAAATAAAAGTTTTAAAATCTCAATGAGAATTGTGGGTGCTTAATAAACCTTGTGAATCATGAGGAGGCATAGAAAGATGAGAATAACCAGGAAATCCTTCAAAAGAAAAAATTATAGAAGGATCAATCGCCCTCTCAGATAACACAGCACGCTATAAAATTACAGTGGTGGACACAGTGTCATACTAGGAAAGAAAAGGCAGATTAATGGGACAGACTAGAGGGTCCAAATACACCAATGCAAATTTCAAAGTTCAGACTCTGTTAAAGGGTATTTTCCAACGAGTGGAGTAAAATAATTTACTGAATGCTATTGGTACTACTGGGTAGCCTTTCGGGGAGAAAAGTGCCATCTTTTCCCCAAATAAATTCCAGATGCTTTAAATGTAAAAAATAAAGCCTTAAAAGTACTAGAAGAAAGCACGGGTGAATGTTTGTAACTCTTTGGATGGAAACTTCTAGGAATGGCACATATGCTACAAACAATAAAGAAACAGATTGAAACATGTGACAACATAAAAATTAAAAACTTCTGTATGACAAACGCCATAAACAAAGTAAAAAGTAAAACACAAATAGGAAAAATATTTAGGACACAAGTCAGAGGGTTAATATCCCTAATACAGGGCGGCGGGGGGAGGGGGGGACCTGCTTTCCTGGTGGCTCAGACAGTAAAGAATCTGCCTGCAATATGGGAGACCTGGGTTTGATCCCTGGGTCAGGAAGATCCCTGGAGAAGGGAGTGGGCTACCCATGCCAATATCCTTGCCTAGAGAATTACATGGACAGAGATGCCTGGTGGGCTACAGTCTATGGGGTCACAAAAAGTTGAACACTGAGTTGACTGAGTGACTAAAAATAAATAATTAAGAAACCATCGGCTTCCCAGGTGATTCGGATGGTAAAGAATATGCCTGCAATGCAGGGAGTCAGGTTCAACCCTTGGGTCGAGAAGATTCCCTGGAGGAGGAAATGGCAGCGCACTCCAGGATTCTTGCTGGGAAAATCCCATGGACAGGGGCCTGGGGCACTTCAGTCCAGGGAGTCAGACATGACCAAGTAACTAAACAGCAGCAGTCAGCCCCTTTGGGGGCCCTTCCCCCACCTGGTAGGCCTGGGAGTCTCCAGCGGAGGTGAGAGTGGCCCTCTGTCTTAAGGTGGATGAGCCCCTCCACCTCCGGGGCCTGAGAGATTCTGTGGACGGAGAACCCGCCTGCCCCCTGCCCCCACCCCAGCGCCCAGCACAGGCTCGCAATGCACAGGCTCGCAATGCGAGGGATGAGCACGTGAGCAAGGAATGCGTTTTTTTAATGCACTAAGATTCTACTGTGTCATGCCCTATCCTTTCCTGGCTAACAGACTCTTTCCTGTTCAGCTATAAAGTATTGGGAGAAGGATCTGCATGGCCTGGCATGGGTCAGTTGTTCACTTCTGGCCCAATAAGATGTAACGGGAATAGAGATGAATCATGATTGAAAGGGATTTGCCTTTATCACTTTGGAAAGGAGAGTTTGTAGAGAGAGATGTTCCTATTAAGAGAGGAGGCTGGACTTCTCTGGCAGCCCAGTGGTTAAGATTCAGTGCTCCCAATGCAGGGGCACAGGTTCGATCCCTGTCGGGGAACTAAGATCCCATCAAATGAGAGGAGGCCAAAAAAAGAGAGAGAGAGAGAGAGGAGTCATCCCCAGTCTTTAGTGAGAAACGCAGTCATAATTTAGGAAAGGGGAGACACTTTTGACCTGCCAGTGGATTAAAGTAAGCCAGGATGGTTACAACGGGAGTTCCAATGATATAACCTATACTCAGGGTCTCTCCCTCCCCCTTCAACCTCCCCAAGGCATGACAGTAGAAAACATCTCTGCTGCCAATTTTCCCTGGTTGGAGGCGGGGGTTGCTGGGGAGGGCAAAACTGCCCACAGCTGAGAAACAGCTATTCTATCATTTCTGGACAGTCAGGTTTAAGACCTAGTTTCCACGTATACGCCTAGTCATAAGACCACTTGCCCCCATTTTGGGTTCAGAAATTAAAGTCCTATCTGTAATGAATTTGTTAACTTTGCTTGTACATGAGTGCCATCAGCTCTTTGGTGTCCAATATTTTTTCTCTGTTGCTTAAAACATAAAGCCCTGTTTAGGGAAACAGACGGCCCCTGCTGCCTCTCTGTCTTCCCCACACCCACGCTAAGCCACCCTTCCCGAATCTATACCCCTCCTCTGGGACCACGGGCAGGCTGGAAACTCTGCAACAATGCTTGAAGGAAGCCAAGGGCTTCCTTGGATCCCACACAAACTGACTTTTCCTTTAGATGAAGGACAGCCACCAGCTTCAGCTTCTCCACGAACACTCTTGCTATTGAGCTTCATTGAAAGACCAGCCATCCACCATTTCTTTGTCACTGCCTTAATTGGCAGGGCCTCCTGTCTGCACTATCTCTGGCAAGAGAGGAGCCCTCTGCCACGTGGAAAGATAAGAGGGAGTGTGAGGAAATAGCCCCAAGCACACCAGAGCCTCCCAGGGCCTCTGGTGCATGACCAGCTCAAGCGGCCACTTGCTGACTGGTAATTAGCTTGGTCAAGGGCTGCATGGCAGTCGCAGAGAACTACAAAAGGCGCCTTTGGGGAAGAAGCCTCTTCCTTGGAGAGGCGAGGAACCGTTCTAAGAGGAGCCGCTAGAGTCGTTCCTGTGGTCCTGCGTGAAGGAACTGAAGACTGGCTGGAGGCAGGAAATAAGCGGCCACGTGTGTGCTCACACGCACTTGCACGCTCACGCCCGTACCGACTCATCTATGTTCTACATTAAAAGGCCTGCTGACCTCTGCAATTTCCTCCCCCTCAAACTCAGAAGCAATGACTAGGATGCCTTCTGACTTGAAACGCAACAGGGAGCTTTGAAAAGAGGGAAAATTAGCAACATATGGGCCGAAGAGTCCAAAAGGGCCTGAAAGGAAAGGAAAAGACTGAAAGAAATTTAGACGTCACTGTGATCTGGGGGCCAGGGCTGGGATGGCTCCGTGGCCTCGTGTGGTTATGAAAGGCAGTCGGGGCCTCTGTGCCCACCCTGACTTGGCTCCCTGTCTGAGTCTTTCCTTCTCTTCTCCAGGCTCCACCAAACAGGAACGAACATTCTCCTGCTTGAAACGGTCTCCACTGAGTCCTTTGGACATTCTGACTGATGCTGCAAAGATCAAGGAGACCCATTTTTCTCAAGCACGTGCCTTTCTCCTCTTTTCTTCAATGCAGAGCAACGCTAGTCCTTGATCTTGTCCTCAGACTTCTGCTGAAATGGAAAAGAATGCAGGCAATGCAGGAAAGCCTGTTCTGAGAGCCCTGCTCCGCCCGGGGACATGGCCGTTGCTCTCAATCTGTTGTGTTGGTCTGAGTTTTGTCCAGAGTTTGGCCAGAATCCAACTTCATCTAGCCTGGGCAGAAAGATTCAGCTTCACAGAGCAAACCATAGGAACGGTGGAACTGGCTCCAGGGTCAACTGGACCTAGAAGTTTAAACCTCTTCAGGATATCCTCACTCTCGAACCTGGCCTCTTGCTTCTGTTCCCTTCCACACACTGGCCTCCTTCTACTGCACACTGGCTTTCTCCAGACAGCACAGAAACGGCCTCCAGTTCCCTGGGTTCCTCAGGCACCAGCTTAGCAGTCCCATTGGAAAGAGACGTGTAAACTCTCACCTGCTCAATCATATAAAAATCTAGGGAAGGGCTCTGATTGGACAGCTGCTTGGGTCACGAGTCGCTCCTGGACCAATCACTGGCAGCTGAGGAGATGAGGCTCTCTGGTTGGTCAGTTCTGGTTACTAGGCTCTTCCCTCTGTCTGGGGTTAGGATGGACCATGAGAAGCATGTAGCGGGAGGCTGGGGGAGCAAGTCTGTCCATGAGGCTGGTCTTCAGCTCCCCTGGAGCTGCTGTAATAAAGGCACCCAGTCTGGGGGACTCGAAACAGCAGAGATGTATCCTCTCACATTCTGGGGGCCAGAAGTCAAAGTCAAGGTGTCAGTGCGGCCATGCTCCCTTCAGAGGATCTAGAAGAGACTCCGTTTCTCACCTCTTCGGGCACGTGGTGGCTGCTGGCATTCCATGACTTGCGGCTCCTCACCCCCAGCTCTGCTCCGTCTTGGCATGCCCCTTTGCTCCCCTCTGTCTGTGTCTTCTCCTCTTCCAATAAGGACACCTGTTGAATTTAGGGAGGCCTGGGTTCAATCCCTGGGTCAGGAAGATTCCCCTGGAGAAAGGAATGGCAACCCACTCCAGCATTCTTGCCTGGAGAATCACATGGAGAGAGGAGCCTGGCGGGTACAGTCCATGGGGTCACAGAGTCAGACACAACTGAGCGATTGACCCTTACTTACCTTGGATAATCCAGGACACTCTCAAGTCAGAATCCTTAACTTAACCGTGTCTGCAAATATCTGTTTGCCAAGTAAGGTCACACTCACAGGTCCCTGGGGTCAAGACATGAGTATACTCCTTGGAGCAGGGTGTTCACCATTCAACCCTCGTGACCTCCAGTGAGAGAGCAGCCCCTGGGTGACCAAACGCTATGCAAGTGATAGGAAGGTTCTGCCTTTTTGCTGGGTGAGCAATCCAGGCCACCAGAGAACCAGGATTCAGAGCACAAGCCCAGAGCAGGCAGCAAGTCGGGGGCAGAGAGGAGCCGGCCCAGCCCAAGAGGACAGGAGAACAGAGCTGCTTTCTCCTGAGAAGCGAGTCTGGCTCCCATAGCGACCCTGGTGTCCTCTGAGGGCTTGCTCCTCCCCAACCCTGGCTCCCCAGCACCTGACTAAGTGGCTGTCACTGAAGGTCAGAGGTCGACAGGGCCCTCCCAAGCCTGTGCCCACTGCTTGGCAGGCCTCTCTGGACTCCAGGTCCCTGACCCGGATGTTGGCCTTCCACATGGACTATGGACCTTGCTGCCTCTGAGCTGGAATCACCCTTAAATTCCTCTCTTGCTCCAGCTCAGAGCTGCTACGCCACCTGCGCGTATGTGTGTGTGAGAGATTTACGATTACTTGTGGATAAAGTGGTGACTCAGATGGTAAAGAATGTACCTGCAACACAGGAGACCCGGGTTCAATCCCTGGGTCAGGAAGACCCCCTGGAGAAGGGAATGGCAACCCTTTCCAGTACTCTTGCCTGGAGAATCCCATGGACAGAGGAGCCTGGAAGGCTATAGTCCACGGGGTCACTTGGAGTTGGACACAACTGAGTGGCTAACACTTTCACTTTCAAAATAGCTAAAACTTTTCAAACGCAACCTAATTGAGATGTAGTTCGTCCACCATACAGTCCACTCACATAACAGCCTCCAATTCAGTGATTAGCGTATTCACAGAGCTGAACCATCACCATAGTAGCTAATTAGGGGTCATTTTCATCACCTCTGAAAGGAATCTCCAAGCCTTTAATTGCTCCCTGCCTTCTACCCTCAGCTCCTGGCGATTGCTAATCTACTCTGTCTTTATAGATGTTCCTATTCAGGACATTCCCTATAAATGGAATCAAATACTACGTCTGGCTTCTTTGACTTAGGATCTGGGTCTCAAGGTCACCCCTGTTGTAGCATGCGTTGTGACGTCATTCTTTTTATTGCCAAATAATATTCCATTGTGTGGATATACCACACTCTCCCATCCGCCCGTCAGTTGCTACATTCAGGGTTTTTTCCGTCTCTGGGCTCTTATGGATAACGATGATATAAAGGCGCATGGGCTGGCTTTTGTGTGGACGTCTGGTTTCAGTTCCCTTAGGTGCAAACCCAGCAGTGAAATTGCTGGGTCATGTGCTCACAAAAGCTTTGAAAGCAAGATCAGAGCTGTGCAAGGCACTTATGGTGAAAACCTGAGCTGTCTCACGAGATGTGTATTTGCGGTCTGCAGATATTTTGTGTCTGGGTGAAGGACGAGGAGGGAGAGGCAAGGGAGCCAGAGAAAGACTCGGAAGGACGTGTTGAAAGTGAACACAGAATGCCTGCTTGCATCTCCGTCTTCCTGCCATTCAGCTGACTTGGAGGAGGTGGGATTTGGCTTTTCATAAGCCCTCACCTCTGCTTCCACTCAATGTGCTTTTCTTTTTCAAAACGGAGCTCTTTAAGGAAATATGAGAGGAGCCCAGAGCTGGGTGCCTGCAGAAGTCTCCTGGGGATGTTGCAGGAGCCCATGGCCTGGTTGAGGGTCACCCTTGGCCCTTGCTCTAGAAGTGAGCATCTCACTTCTTGCTCCTTTTGAGCTCGGCCAGGGCTCATTGTCAGCCTCAGTGGCCCTCTGGCTGCCTGCTGGACCTCACATCAGAGAGCAGAAAAGAGGGGCCACAGGCAGGACTCAAGACAATTTTTTGTTCCAGATTCTTCTTTGAGTCCATGGTTTGTTCTTTTATGTTTTATATTTGGAGGTGTGTGTGCTTTCTTCCAGTTTTATTGAGATATCATTGATGTATTGTTGTTGTTTAGCCGTTAAGTTGTGTCCATCTCTTTTGTGACCCCATGGACTGTAGCCTGCCAAGCTTCTCTGTCCATGGGATTCTCCAGGCAAGAATAGTGGAGTGAGTTTCCATTTCCTTCTCCAGGGGATCTTCCCGCCCCAGGGACTAAACCCTCATCTCCTGCATTAGCAGGCAGGTTCCTTACCACTGAGCCATCAGGGAAACCTCTATCACTGACATACAATGATTGATACAACATTGTATCAATCAAAGGTGTACAGCACAATGATTAGATTCATACAGAGCATGAAATGACTGAAATAAATTTAGTGGTGAAAATCCATCACCATATGGATAAAAATGGAAGAGAAAAAAGTATATTCCTTCCTTGTAATGAGAATTCTTTGGATTTACTCTCTTAACAACTTTCCTATATATCTTCCTGACCCAGGGATCAAACCCTTGTCTCTTGTGTCTCCTGCATTGGCAGGAGGATTCTTTACCACTGGCACTACCTGGGAAGCCCAGTATAACAGATAGTAGTGTTAATTAAGTATTCAGTTCAGTTCAGTTTAGTCGCTCAGTCGTGTCTGACTCTTTGCAACCCCATGAATCGCAGCACGCCAGGCCCCCTGTTCACCACCAACTCCCAGAGTTCACTCAGACTCATGTCCATCGAGTCAGTGATGGCATCCAGCCATCTCATCCTCTGTCGTCCCCTTCTCCTCCTGCCCCCAATCCCTCCCAGCATCAGGGTCTTTTCCAATGAGTCAACTCTTCGCATGAGGTGGCCAAAGTACTGGAGTTTCAGCCTCAGCATCAGTCTTATTTTTCTGTAAATAGGGGTCTTTTTTTGCATCCCTTCTAACCCCAAAGCTCTGACCACACTGTCCTCGGAGCAGACAGGATAACCATCCTCACATAGTGTAGCCAGCACTCAGCTCCCCATCTGCCACTCCTGATGACACGCAGGGTTGTCATGGAAATGTGTGGTCATCAGACCCAGGCCACAGCATTCTGCTTCATCAGCTCTAATTTGTAGTGATTTTACCAACCAACACCTTTTCTTTTCTCACTTTATTAGTTTTCCCAGACTGAACCCATAATCAGAAACGATGGGATTTTCCTGCGCCCCTGTGTCCTTGGAGGATGCTCGCTGCGTTTCTCTCCCCACTCTTACCTCACGCTCCCCCCACACCCCGCAGTCTGTCTGTGCTGAGTTCTCTGGCTCCCTTCCTGCGGCTGCCCTCCTCAGAGGAAGCTGGTCGACACAGGAGCCAGGCAGAGGATGTGAGGCCCAGGACACAGGGACGGCCTGGTCCCCTGGTGGGGAGGAGAGAAACTGGAGGGAAAAGGCTTTAGGTGCCCAGTGCCAGAGGGCCTGGGAGCAGGGGGCAGGCCCGCAGTGAGAGGGAGCAGGCGGCCAGCCCACCCGCCTCATCCAGTCTCGGTCACCCTCCCTGTGCGATCTCGGGCCGTCTCTGGAGCTCACTTCCCTTGTGAGGGGGTGGGCCATGGGCACACCCCATGCCCTTTTTATCACTCACAGTGTGAAGGGGACTGTGAAATGCATTAGGCCCCAAACCTGGGGAAGTGACTCTGAGCTGGTGATAGAACAGAAACAGCCTCAGGACAGGAGGCAAGGGTCGCGATCCTCTCTCAGCCAGGGATTAATGATGGCCTTAGACAAACCTGTACATCAGCTAATTTACCCATAAAGGAGAGATAAAAAATAAGTTTCTGTGTGCTTAGGTTGGTGGCAAACCACCCATGAAACAGCAGACAGGGAATGTAAAGAAAAGACTATCGGGTAACTCAGCCATGGTAGGATGGGTTGGAGGGGAGGGAAGAAGGGCAGGGCCCACCTTAGGGACTCGCCTGGACACTCCCTTGCCCAAGAGGCCTGTCAGGACAGGCTGCCGTGACAGAGATGACTCCATGGATTGTTGCTGAGGCTCAGGCAGACCAGAGGGGCCCGTGGCCACCTCCTGACCCTCGGGCAGCGCTCTTTTGGATGGAGAATTCCACCTGGGGGGCGGGGGCAGGATGGAGGTGAGGGGCAGGGAGTGACCTACCCAGGGCTTGTCTTCAGCCTCACCCAGGGAAGAGGTGGCGCAGTTATTCCAGAGTCATGATACCAGGAGTGTTCTAAGAAATAAAAGGAGAAAACCAGGCTACTCACTCGGCTCTCTTAGAAGAGTTTTGCCATTTAAGAAAGAACGTGGCAGGTCAGGAGCGCCACTGGGCCCCTGGGCACGGAGCCAAGGCAGGGCGGGTCGGAGCCCCTGGGGTTCCCGTGACTCGGCGGCAGGCCCGGCCTCACAGACGGGCATTGTTCTCTGCGCCCCTCTGTTGTCCTTTCCCAGGCGCCAGGCGGGTGGAAACTGGGGAGGCACGGGCTACCCAGAGATAAGTCTTTTTATGAGCTTCCTGGTGTAGCGGCGAGAGGGACTCAGCCTGCCGGCTGGGCCGCGGCTCCTACCTGTTCCTCCCGCGGGTCAGAGGGGCGGCGGGGCGCTGACACCCTCTGCAGGGCTGTGCGGGGTGCCTGGCGCAGGCGCCCAGTGGGCATGAGGGTTAGGGTCAGGGTTAGGGTTAGGGTTAGGGTTAGGGTCCTGTGGCAACCGACCCCACTGTCCCCGCGAGCAAGTGCTTCAGAAAGCCCACGTCACTGTGCCAGGTCTGGACTGGCAGATCGTTTCCCAAGACGCCTCTGGAAATGTCTCCTGACTCCTCCAGGGAGGGGAAGAAAACTCTTCTAAACACCCAAGAGGATATCCACGTCTTGTCTAAATTCCAAATGGACAGGAGAGGCTTGGAGGTGGACCCTTGAAACATTATTAGTCAGGACCAAGGAACTTTTAAAGAGGCGGTTTGAAACTTTTGCCTATTCTGAGTAATTAGGAGCGGGCTGGAGAGACAGACAGAGAGGTTACAGCCACCAGTGTCTTAGCTGTCCTTCCTGCGTGACTACAGAAAGCTCTCTTGCTGTTTGAGGGTGTGTTGTTGGATGTCTGAACGTAACACTCATGGGGGCAGCCTTCTCAGGACGCTGCTCTGACTCAGAAGTTACGGGGACAAAGCCGACTCCCCAGGGCAGGGACTCCAGGGAGGGAGGAGGGGGAGGACCCGCAGCACACGGACACAGCAACGGACGCTAACCCTGCGGGTTTAGGAGAGCAGCTGCTCCGCAAGGCTGACCGCGGCCCGGCTCTCCGAGGACCCGGCTCCGAGGCGCCGCCAGCAGCGGCTCGCCCGCCTCTCCTCCTCGGCGGGCCTGCTGCCGCCCCTGGCGCGGAGGCCGAGCTGCCCTGACCCCGGGGGCTCCTCCTCTCCCGTCCGCGGTCACGCGCCGGCCTGACCTGCACACGCGGCGCCGAGGGGCAGCCGGCCGCCCACGCTCCCGGCTGCGCCCTTCCCGTGCCAGGACCGAGGCTCCCCGAGGCCCGCCGCGCCCCACCCCGCCCCGCCGCCGCAGGAGCCCCGAGCCGCGTGCTCGCTGCACACGGCGTGGGAGAGCCGGGGATCCGGAAGGCGGAGGGGAGCAACCCCAGCTCGCGCCTCCTTCCAGAAGCTTCTGTCTCTCTGGTTGTTGGCGAAGCGGAGGCACAACGTTTCAGACGTACAGCAAGTGAGCCAGAGATACATGCCTGCTCCTCCGATTCTTTCCCCTTAGCGTCTATCACAAGCTACTGATACAGGTCCCTGCTGCTTATCTGATTTATATACAGGAGCGCGTGTCTCCGAATCCCATACTCCTAATTTTCTGTCCCCTCTTCCCCCTTTGGTAATAACCATACATTTGATCTCCACATTTGTGAGTCTAGTTGTTCTGTAAATAAATGCACTTGTATTATTTTTTCAGACTCCACATATAAGTGATATCATAAAACATTTTGTCTTTCCATCTGACTGACTTCACTAACTTAGGATGATAGTTGCTACCTTCGGCATTATTCATTCTTTTCTATGGCGAATAATATTCCATTGTATTCTAGATGTTATTTTTTTAATAACTAGAGTTTATCAAAATTAAAATATCTAGTCAGTGATAAGAGAATGAAAAAACAAACTACAGATTAGGGGAAAATGTTTGCAAAAATATCTGATCTAGAAGTTATATACAAAAGATACAAAAAACTCTTAAAACCTAGCAACAAGGAAATAAACAACCCAATTTAAAAATGGGCAAGAGAGATGAACAGATACCTCATGAAAAGAAGACATACAGGATGCTATTTGTTCCCAAGATGTCCCTGCTATGAACTACCTTTGTCTTCTTTTGTTCCTCTAGAACACCGTAGAAGAAAATCTGCCCATTACGTGAGCGTTCTAGTTTGCAAACCTTGCTACCTACTTGTGTGACTGCACGCTAAGTTGCTTCAGTCGTGTCCGGCTCTTTGGGACCCCATGGACTGTAGCCCACCAGGCTCCTCTGTCCATGGGGTTCTCTGGGCAAGAAAACTGGAGTGGGCTGCCATTTCCTTCTCCAGGGGATCTTCCTGGCCCAGGGATTGAACCCATGTCTCACGTCTCCTGCATTGCAGGCAGGTGCTTTACCACAAGCACCACCTGGAAAACCCCTGCTACCTACTTGCTGTGTATCTAAATATCCTCTAATACAGGAACTCTGAGATCTCGATGATCTCAGTGGTTTACCCCTATACCCAACACACTGCCTGCCCGAGTCTCCTTGAGCCGGGAGGACACAGCCTCACCCAGAAAGACCACCTTCTTCCTCCCCGCTCTTCCTGTCCTCCCCATCCCCCCACTTCCTCCTTCCTTCTCTCTTTCAGTGTCTCCACTTCCGTATACATCCCCGATCAATGTATGGATTGTTGCCAGTTTTTGCACTTTTTATTAACAAAATCACACCGTGTTGCCCTCTGAGACTTGCATTTCTTTGTTCATTTCTTTGTTCTTGAGATTTATTTGCATTCATGCCCTCCTCTGTGGTGCAGGCATTTTCTCCAACCAATAGCATATCTTGATAGGAATACACCGTGGTTTGTCTCTCCTGCCGCCGAGAGACACTACGGCTGTTTTTCATCTTTTGACTCTTGGGGAAAAATGCTGCAGCAACCATTCCTGTCCTTGTCTCCTGGGGCCCGAGTGGGAGTGACTCTCGGATATATACAGAGGCGTGGCATTGCTGGCTCAGAGGGCTGGGACCAGACTCAACTTTGTTAGAGAAGACAGAGCTCCATTCCACAGAGGTTTCATCTGAGGAAACCTCTCTGTAGTTGGAGAAGCAGAACCCAGCTCTGGTAGACTCGTGTCCTCTGTAGTCTTACAAAGAAAGTCATTGGTTTCTTCAAAGTAATTCTGCAACTTTAATAATAGGAATCACTATAACAAGATGCCCTTGGGTGTATATAGAAGGCACTCACTTTGCAGGTTGTATTTGTTAATACAGGTATTTCTAGCAAAGACTAGAATACCCCAACGAGAATCAGCTGTGATGCACTCAATTGCAATGTGTCAAAGATAATATCAAAGAGTGAAGGCACAAGTCTATGACCTGAAAAGAAAGTCAGGGGCTTCCCTGGTGGTCCGCCTTGCTGGGTGTCCTTGGGTGGCCTGCTCACTAAGCAAGAGCTGGGGCCCAGTTTGCAGAGGGATCGGTCTACACACTGGATGGGCGCCCTGGCAGCTCAGTCAGCATGAATTTGCTTGAGGGGCCATCAGACCCCTGAGCACACTGACAAGCGTCCACTTCGGAGCCCAGCTGTGGGGGCCGGGGGTATTGTCCCACAGGTGGATGATGCTCTGCCAGCCACCTGCCTGGCCCTCCTCCTGAGCACAGGCCTTCCTCCTGCAGATGGCCCATTCCATCGTTCTTTTCATAGCAGTAACACCTAAGTCTGCCACCGTGATTTTTATGTTTCTTGTTTTTGCTCATCAGGACAAAAATAGGCATGACTAGATTGCTATATACACACAGAAGAGAATCAAGGCCGTTGTTTGTCCTGAGTGGGTTTTAGACCCAACGTAAAGCAGAGTGAATCTCAGTGGAAGTGCTACAGGGGACCCACGTGGGTGTTGCGTGCCCACGCGGGTGCTGCCGTGATGACTTCCTTCACGTGTGTCACCTGCCCGGCACAAGCAGGAAACGCTGTTTCCCTGCTGCCACTTCCTGACAGATGCACCTAACACCTAATTTGTGAAACACTATCATCAGCGCTACTTAATACATTTGCACAAACCCACTGAGCGAGGAAGAAAGGATTATTTCCCTTTATAGAGGATGAAGAAACCAAAGCCTGGAAAGGTCGACAGACTTACCCAGAGTCACACAGCAGAGCCTTTGCTCCCCTCCCACACCACGTGGGCTGGGTCAGCCCGTCTTTGATGTCCACCCGTGCACCTTCAGAGTCCACGTGTGGCCACCACAGAGCTGCTCCCTGTCCAGGGTCTGCCTCTGCTCAAAGTGACGGGCAGAACTGGCCCCCTACAGGGCATGATGTCCCCCAGCCTTATCAGAGGCCTGACCCCAACAGTGTCTTCAAGGGGCTCAGTGCTACTTCTGGGAAAACCATTCGCATCCCAAGGGTGACATGATTGCAGCTTCCCCGCCTTGCTCTGATTTCAGCTCTCTGCTCTGCTCCTGAAGGTAAATATCCTGAGAAAGCTCAGCTTCGACTGCACTGTCTCCAGGGATCTGTGTACCTTCAAGATAAGGTGAGTCTCCAATCGTTTCTGTGATGCTAATTGTTGGTATTCACCCTCAGAGAGATCCCTGTGACCCTCCCCACCCCCCCCAGCTTCCTCCTGCACTGATTAAAATAAACCCCTTGCTTAGGAAGCCACCAGCACTGTACCGTTTATAGTCATTTCTTCCCCCTAGAAAACCTAATTTCCAGACGGCGTGCCTCGCCCCAGCAGGCCTCCGTGTGGCTTAGACAAATAATGCAAAATCTCCAGCAACCCCTGCCAAGAGTGCGCGTCTACCACTGGCTTCCGTTTCATTTGCTTTGCTCGGCTTTGGTTTTCTTTTCCTTCTTCTTCTTTTTTAAATCCAACGAATCATTTTGGGGTGGTTTTGTGCGTCCCCCACCCCCCATCCTCCCCCCCCCCCCCCCAGCTTCCTCCTGCACTGATTAAAATAAACCCCTTGCTTAGGAAGCCACCAGCACTGTACCGTTTATAGTCATTTCTTCCCCCTAGAAAACCTAATTTCCAGACGGCGTGCCTCGCCCCAGCAGGCCTCCGTGTGGCTTAGACAAATAATGCAAAATCTCCAGCAACCCCTGCCAAGAGTGCGCGTCTACCACTGGCTTCCGTTTCATTTGCTTTGCTCGGCTTTGGTTTTCTTTTCCTTCTTCTTCTTTTTTAAATCCAACGAATCATTTTGGGGTGGTTTTGTGCGTCCCCCACCCCCCACCTTGAGTTGTACACAGATTCTAAACGGTGAGCGACTCCTGCCCTAACTGCTTACGAAAAACACTAAAACTCCCCACCGCTTTGATGTCTGCCGAACGACAAAGGGGGAGAGTGACTCTGGGCCTCTGTAATCCTCGGTTAGTCACTAAGTTTGGACACCCAGCAGAGCAGAGTGACAGTGTGGATCAATCACGCCCTGCGCGCGGCGGGGGCGTGCCTGCCCCCCGCAGAGTCGCTGCCGGTTAATTAGTTTTTTTTTGTGCGTCCCCCACCCCCCACCTTGAGTTGTACACAGATTCTAAACGGTGAGCGACTCCTGCCCTAACTGCTTACGAAAAACACTAAAACTCCCCACCGCTTTGATGTCTGCCGAACGACAAAGGGGGAGAGTGACTCTGGGCCTCTGTAATCCTCGGTTAGTCACTAAGTTTGGACACCCAGCAGAGCAGAGTGACAGTGTGGATCAATCACGCCCTGCGCGCGGCGGGGGCGTGCCTGCCCCCCGCAGAGTCGCTGCCGGTTAATTAGTTTTTTTCACACCACCGTCGTGTACATCTGCAGCTTCAGCAAGAAAAAGACAGGAGAGGGTTCGCTGGAGAGTGGGGGAGCTTGGGAAAAAAAGTTCAGATTGTGGGGAAAAAACGTCCGCAAGAAGAAACAGCGGAGATCTTTGTAGTTTGGGCCTCAGACGTGATGCTGAAATGCACAGTCGGGGTACCCCATGTTGTGAGAGGCGGACCCTAAAAACAGCTCCTCGAAGCTCTTTAGGGAGGAGGTGTCTGATGCCATTTACAGGGCTTTTTCTTCTTTGGGAGCTGGCCCATATCATCTGTTTCTTCTCCAGCCCCTGCACCTCCCCGCCCCGTCCATCCTGCAGAGGTGCCTTGAGCCCTCGCCCTCCCCAAGCCCATCGAGATTCAGGAGGCCAGACCTTGACGGTGGCAGAGTTTTGCAAAACTTCGCATGAATTCTTCCGGTCGAGGGCTGACCCCGAGTGAAAAGCTTGTTCCTCTGTTCATTTTGCGGGCATGAATGATGCCAAGCCAAGGAGGAAGCCAGGAGGGAGGCCAAGGAGGTTGGGAGTAATTGCCGGGGCCCCCGGGGGTGAGAGCCATCCAGGCCGGCGTCAGACGCAGAGGGACACTTCTGCCTCGCCTGGGAGGGAGGAGGGCAGATGACCCCCAGCCTGTTCACACCCGGTGGGGAGGTTCAGGAGGCCGTCTGCTCCCTGCAAAGCCCTCTGGCCGTGGAGGCAGCGGGAGACCCCAGGGGCCTTCCAGGCTCAGGGCAAGGTGGATTAGGGGGTGGGCATTTTCCTCCCAGAGTGGTCTTTCCTTGCCAGGCAGGGTGTAGGGTGAGGTGGCTCGGGGTCCCCTTGTCACCACTCAGCATCTTTGTCCTGTGCCCTCCCCCCAGGGGGGGGAGGGCAGGATGCATCTGAGCAGGCAGATCCTGTCTGCAGGGCTCCCCAGGAGCCCATCCACACGTCTGGGGCGGGCTTTAGCAAAGCTTCCCCCGCTTCCCCTGCGCCTGTTGGTAGCTCCTCGCCCGCTCAGTGGACCGCAGCACCGCCAGGCTCTGAGAAGCCCTTGGCCCAGCCTGCAGCATCTCTTGCTCCACCTCGGTCACAGGGTCAGTGCTGGAAATAACAGAGCTTATCAGGTTCCGAAAAGACAGAGGAGACATATTAACAAATGCAGACTACCAAGGCAAAGAAGCCAGTGTGAAAATGCTGCCCACTGTATGATTCCAACTCCAGACGTTCTGAAAAAGGCCAGACTATGGACGCTTCCCGGGTGGCTCAGCGGTAGATGAACCTGCCTGCCAGTGCAGGAGATGTGGGTCTGATCCCTGGGAGCTCTCCTGGAAAAGGGCATGGCAACCCACTGCAGCATTCTTGTCTGGAGAAACCCACGGACAGAGGAGCCTGGCGGGCTGCAGTCGATGGGGTCACAAAGAGTCAGACACGACTGAGCGACTTTCACTCACTTAGACCCACCCTTGACACTCACTTCCTTTCTCTTTCACACTCACACACCCAGGGGCCCCCCAAACCCAGGTTTCCAGGAATAACACAAATATGGTGCCAGGTGAAAGCACAACTTCACGGAGTTGGCTTTTGTAAATTGTATGAAAAATATCAAGGTTAATCTTGTTCTATGCTGCTGCCGCTGCTCCGCCGCCTCACTCCAGTCGTGTCTGAGTCTGTGCGACCCCATAGACGGCAGCCCACCAGGCTCCCCGGTCCCTGGGATTCTCCAGGCAAGAACACTGGAGTGGGTTGCCATTTCCTTCTCCAAAGCATGAAAGTGAAAAGTGAAAGGGAAGGCGCTCAGTCGTGTCCGACTCTGTGCGACCCCATGGACTGCAGCCCACCAGGCTCCTCCATGGGATTTTCCAGGCAAGAGTGCTGGAGTGGGTGCCAGCGCCTTCTCGGAATCTTGTTCTATATGTTTGTCCAATTGACCCGGCCCTGTGTGAGAACGTTATCCCTCTGCACTGCTCTATGGTGCCACCTCGATGGGCATCAGGCTTTCAGAGACGTGGGCATCTGTTTCTGGACTCTCTGCTGTTTGTTTGCTCTGTTTGCCTGCAATCTCACCATCACCACAGTGTCTTCATCATGGCAACTAATGGCTTCATGTCTGGTAGAGCAAGCGCTTTCTCTTTGTCACTCTTTTCTAAGGCAGTCTTGACTATTCATGGATGTTTGTCTTTCAGTATAAATTTGAGGATCATTTTGTCAATACACACACATACACACACACACACACACAGAAAATATCTATTGAGGTTCAGATTGGGATTTCACTGAATCTAGAGCTTAATTTTTGGAGAACTGACATTTTTATAGTACTGACTCTTCAATATATGAATATAGCATCAGTTCAGTTGCTCAGTCGTGTCCAACCCTTTGTGACCCCATGGACTGCAACACACCAGGCTTCCATGTCCATCACCAACTCTCGGAGCTTGCTCAAACTCATGTCATTGAGTCGGTGATGCCATCCAACCATCTCATCCTCTGTCACCCCCTTCACCTCCCACCTTCAATCTTTCCCAGCATCAGGGTCTTTTCCAATGAATCAGTTCTTCACATCAGGTGGCCAAAGTATTGGAGTTTCAGCTTCAGCCTCAGTCCTTCCAATGAATATTCAGGACTGATTTCCTTCAGGATGGACTGGTTTGATCTCTTTGAGTCCAAGGAACTAGCATATTTCTCCATTTATTAAGTCCTCTTCAATTTCCCTCAATAACCCTTTTGTAAGTTTTTAAGTTGTCTTGAATACTTTTACTAGTTTTAGCTCTAACAAAATATTTAATGATTTGATATTTTGTTGTAAGTGCAATTAAATTTTTTATTACATTTTTAATAAAATAAAATTTTTGTTTTTTAAATTATTGATCAAGACTTTTATTTTCCAGTTGTTAGAAGTTCCAATTGTTATAGAAATATAATTGATTTTGTATATTGATTTCATATATTCAAATATTTCCCCAATTCCCCTATTATTAACATTTTATTAGTTGTTAATAGTTTGTCAATATTTTTTAAGATTTTCTGCATACATAATTTTATCTACTGTCTGTACATATTCATGTTTATACCACTATTTCTTTTTTAATATTTTATTGTTGATTTATTTCTGGCTGCCCTGGGGCTAAGTTGCCGGATCTTCCATCTTCACGCAGCGTGTGGGAGCCAGTTCCCTGAGCAGGGCCGGGCCCTGGGCCCCCTGCGTCGGGAGCGCTGAGACCTCGTCACCACAGGCAAGTCCCCATTACTTCTTTTTCTGGCCTGTTACAAGTTTTTCCAGTATAATGCTGAATAGAACATTGGTACTACTTACTGACGTCTCTTTCCTGATCTCAGTTGGTGATTTTAATATTTCACTGTTAAGGATTCTATTTGTGACAAGTTGTGAATTTTTGTTTAATTTGATTTTCGTAAATACCATTTCGCCAGGTGAAGGAAGTTCTCTTCTACCCCTAGTTTATGAGGACTTTTATGTTTTTGACCGTAAGTGGTTGCACGTGTGTGTGCCTGTGTGCTCAGCGGCTCAGTCTGACTCTGACTCTGACTCCTTGTGGCCCCACGGACTGAAGCCCACCAGGCTCCTCTGTCCATGCAATTTCCCAGACAAGAACACTGGAGTAGCTAGCCATCAAATACATTTTCTGCATCTATTAGGGCAATAGTCAATTTTTCTCATTTATTTGCTAGTATTTAAATCACAGTGACTAATTTTCTAATATCAAATGAACCTAACCCGACTGGAATTAATTCAACTTATGTCATATGCTGGCTTTCTCTGTATCTCAGCATTTGGCTTTCCAACCTTCTGTCCAGAATTCGCATCTTAATCATTACATACATAGGCCTGTAATTTTCCTTTCAAGTTTTGGTGTCAAGGATATGCTGTCCTCGTAAACTGAGTTGAAAACATTATATTTTTCTCATTTACTGAAGGAGTTTATGTAAAATTGGTGTTATTCCTCCCTCAAATGTTTGAAAGAGTTTGCTAGTGAAGCCTTCTCAACCCAGACCTTTCACTGTGAAAACTTCTAAATCACAGATTAATTTTTTTAAGTTAATTTAGGACTGTTCATGTTTTTCAATTCTTCTAGTGTCTATTTTGGTAAGTTAAATTTTTCTAAAATCTTGTCCATTACATTTGAATTTATTGGCATAAAATTCTTTATAATATCTCCTCTTGTTAAAAATGCAGTGATGTCTTCCCTTAAATTTAATTCCTGATACTGCCCAATATTTGTGCCTTCTCTTTTTTATTTGATTAATTTTACCAGGGAATTACTCTTAGAAGGGAACAACAGAGAACGAGATGGTTGGATGGCATCACCGACTCGATGGACGTAAATTTGAGCAAGCTCTGGGAGATGGAGGGCAGGGAAGCCTGGCGTGCTGCAGTCCATGGGGTCACGACTAATCAACTGAACAACATTCTTCTTAAAGAATCATCTTTGGCTTTATCAAGGCTCTGTTTTGTTTGATTTCTACGTCCTTGTTGTTGTTTAGACCCTAACTTGTGTCTGACCCTTTTGCGACCCCATGGACTGAAGCCCGCCAGGCTCCTCTGTCCATGGGATTTCCCAGGCAAGAGTACTGGCGTGGGTTGCCGTCTCCTTCTCCGGGAGATCGTCCCGACCCAGGGATTGAATCCAGGTCTCCTGCATCAGCAGGCGGTTTCTTTACCACTGAGCCTCCAGGGAAGCCCTTCTGTTCATTAATTTCTGAAAACAGCTTTATTTCTTGTTACGTTCTACTTTGTGGGGGCTTATTTACTGTTCTTTTTTCTAACTTAAGTTTGGTACTTAGATCACTGATTCTCAGGTATTTAGTTTCCAAATGTGTGAAGCTAAAGCTGCGTAGTTTCCTTTAAGCATCACTTGAGCTGCATCACACAAATTCTGTTATATCTCATTATCCTTCATTCTAAAGGCTTTTTTCTTATTTCCATTGTGATTTATTCTTTTACTTATGGGTTAGTAGCAATATATTTTGTTTAATTTATGAACACATGGGGATTTTCTACTTATTGTCTTGTTACAAATGGTGATTACAGTCATGAAATTAAAAGACACTTACTCCTTGGAAGGAAAGTTATGAGCAACCTAGAGAGCATATTCAAAAGCAGAGACATCACTTTGCCTACTAAGGTCCGTCTAGTCAAGGCTATGGTTTTTCCAGTGGTCATGTATGGATGTGAGAGTTGGACTGTGAAGAAGGCTGAGTGTCGAAGAATTGATGCTTTTGAACTGTGGTGTTGGAGAAGACCCTTGAGAGTCCCTTGGACTGCAAGGAGATCCAACCAGTCCTTTTTAAAGGAGATCAATCCTGAGTGTTCTTTGGAAGGACTGATGCTAAAGCTGAAGCTGCAGTACTTTGGCCACCTCATGCAAAGAGTTGACTCATTGGAAAAGACCCTGATGCTGGGAGGGATTGGGGGCAGGAGGAGAAGGGGATGACAGAGGATGAGATGGCTGGATGGCATCACTGACTCGATGGAAGTGAGTCTGAGTGAACTCCAGGAGTTGGTGATGGACAGGGAGGCCTGGCGTGCTGCGATTCATGGGGTCGCAAAGAGTCGGACACGACTGAGCGACTGAACTGAACTGAACTGAAAATCTCCCTCTATGGCTATGAAATTATCCATTTTTTCTTACAGTTCTGAAAATTGTTGCTTTCTGTATTTTGAAGTTACCTTGTTTGTGGCATGATAATTTAGAGTTCTTATATAATTTGGTTATGAATGGAAACTTTTAGTATTCTCAACAACTTTCTCTCTGGTGATGCTCTTTTCCCCTGAACACCTACCTTGTTTTAATATAGTCTTATAAGCTGTCTTTTTTATTTATTTATTTTTAATTGGAGGATAATTGCTTTACATCAGGGAAGCCTGGCGTGCTGCGATTCATGGGGTCACAAAGAGTCGGACACGACTGAGCGACTGAACTGAACTGAACTGAAAATCTCCCTCTATGGCTATGAAATTATCCATTTTTTCTTACAGTTCTGAAAATTGTTGCTTTCTGTATTTTGAAGTTACCTTGTTTGTGGCATGATAATTTGAGTTCTTATATAATTTGGTTATGAATGGAAACTTTTAGTATTCTCAACAACTTTCTCTCTGGTGATGCTCTTTTCCCCTGAACACCTACCTTGTTTTAATATAGTCTTATAAGCTGTCTTTTTTATTTATTTATTTTTAATTGGAGGATAATTGCTTTACAATATTGTGTTGGTTTCTTCCATACATCAACATGAATCAGCCATATGTATACACATGTCCCCTCTCTCTTGAACCTCCCTTCCACCTCCCATAAATATTAATAAATACTAAATATCACATAAATATTAGTACAATAATAAAAATATTTTATTGAATTTCAGGAACTCAGTACTTTTAAATTTCAAACCTTTGCACACAAATCATCACTATATTTTATAAAATAGTGGAGGTTAGGACTGGAAGATTGTCACTTGCCTTGAAGTTCCTTTCCTTTTGTGTTTGGGTGGTTATCTTCTTCCGAGAGCAGTTTCATTTTGATCCACAAGATGCCTGGGACCATCAGCAACATGGTGTCACCTCCATCCAGCTTCCACTGAGATGACTCTGGTGTGGAGGACAGCATCGCTGCGTCTCTGCCGTGACACCACTTCCTCTTTGCCCCACATCTGCCCATCACACTCGGAAGTCCTCTTTCGCGGCCTAAAGGCAGCTTCCGTGGTCTCCCAGGCAAGAAAGACTCCCTGCCCGCGCGCGTGGGGCGCCCCCTCCTATCACTGCACTCATCGCCCTGGATTTTGGTCGTTGGCCCGTGTGTCTGCCTCCCCCAGCAGAGCAAGCGGTCTTTGCCTGTGGTCTTCTTGTCGTCTTGATGCCTGTCTCCAGCAGCCAGTGCATAGTAGGTGCCCAAGGAAACACGCGCTCAACGCTGCACAAAGACGTGGAATCACCGCCGTTTCCGAGAAAAGGAAACGAAGCCCAGAGGGCTGAGGCGGCCGCACAGGCCGGCCCGGGTCAGCGGGCTCAGAGCCGGGCCCCGACGCCCACGGCCAGCGCCGCCTCCACCGGCAGGCTGCTCCCTGC